>VOPJ01013541.1:0-29000 GCA_014673585.1 Semibalanus balanoides
TTGGCGGCGCTACGCGCCGCCGTTTTTCCGCTAGTCCGGAAAAACCTGTGGGGGGGGCGGATATCCGCCCCCCTCGTCGGTTCGAGGGATATAAGTATAATTTACATTGGAAGTCATCAAAGCTTGCCGGTCCTGGACTGATCAAAGAATCATGGACATCAGATCCTTTTTTAAGAAGAAGGTAATGATTGAAAACTTAACTAACCTTGCGAGTGATAGGAGATAGACGGTAGGTATATGGTAACCATCTGAACTGGCAGCGTCCGTTATGGTAACCATTTAAACCTCGTCCGTGCAACGTCCTATACCTAAAGTGACCGTGCAGCAGGGGAGGGTGCGCCCTTTGCGGTTTGTTCCTAATTGAGCTAGAGCTTCGATTCAAACACGATCGTGCTGCTTGTGGTTGTGATGAGAGGAAGCTGTTGATATTCAATTTAAATGTCCCGAGTCATTAGGTGACCTCTGAGGTCAGTCAATCATCCGGATGTTATCCAAATCGCGCATATTTTTTAATCAAATTATTAATCGGAGCCAAAATCATGAACGAACATACAATTATGCTAAATGAGAACTTAACCCTATTCCCTGCGGGCGGCCAGAATTACGTTAACCTGCGTGGGGGGGGGGGGGCAGATTCTGCCCCCCAGAGATACTGAGAACCGCTCGGCCGATTTCGATGGGACGAACACCATTCGATTCGTCGTGACGAAATCTGTCTTTTTGGATCCCGAAATTGCTTTTCTGCTAAAAAATGGGGGGCCAGGGGGCAAAAAATACGATTTTGTTTTGTGTTTTTGAAAGGTCATTGTGGCCATGTGATTCGACCGATTTTCAAGCAAAAAAAAAACGTTTTTGAGTTTCCAATGTCATGCTCTTCAATGTGTGAAAGGGACAAATACAAAAAAAAATGAAAAATCATAGGCGTACTCAGGGATAAAAATTGATGGATTTTTTATAAAATACTGTGCTTTTTCCTTTATGTTTGGAGTGGGAAACGTCACATTTGGGCTTTTGTTGCTGTAATTTGTTAAATGTAACAAATTGTGCATAGGTGGATTCAGGTAAACAACGTGGGGGTCACCACGTGCAGAACACTTTTTATCGTCTTGCTCATTTTAAGTTGGGCCTAAATTGACGGAGAATATCGCCTCCCATTTTATGTACCTGAGTTCGCTCTGCCCCCAAAATATGTATAATTCCAATTATGTATAGGTACAAAGCATCGACTTAGTTTCTGGACGCTTTATTCCACCGCCCAAACTACGAAGGATGTATGTTGCCGCCACCACCGGCATTCGTAACCGACCTCCCAAAACATGGACCCTGGAGCCGCTTCTTGCTGGGCCGATTTGTCAAAATTTTAATAGAACACGGCGTTATTCATAGTGAAATTCCGAAAGTTTCAAGACGATAAGACGTAAACGGTTCAAGCGGCGGGCGAAAAACTACCGGGGGCAGAATCTGCCCCCCGCAGGGAATAGGGTTAATTTAAAATCAGCGTCACATAATGTCTTTAAACTACTATAATTTGAAAAGGTCATCTCAGGTCATCGGAGGTCGGTGACCTCGCCGCACCTCGGTTGAACTGTGAAAGAGCATGACGAGGTTGAACATTTAATTGTGTGAAATGGATGGTTCAAGTTTTGTCAAAAATAGATAAGCGTCACAAAATGTCTAGAAAACTACCCAAAGCCCAACAAGTAATCTCAGGTCATCACGACGGGTCACGATCTCAGTGGAAACCATGAATAGTAACCTGGTAACAAACTGTGCGAGTGCAATGTTGCATATGGCCTGAACAGCAAACACTAGAAAACTGCACAAGCTAACAAACATTCGATACTACGGACGCCAGTTGTGCCTGATATGACCTTTTAGAAACAGGTCATAGTTCACGGGTCATGGAGGGATTGTTTTGTGTGTATTAAATTGTTCAAAAGTGGGGTACTGCAAGTTGTATCGCATTCGGTTGATAAATACGCGAGTTAATCCATACAAAATGGAGGGGTTGACATCCCCTGCACTGGCGAGGAATAATTAGGCTCTACTATTATGTATATTGTATAACTTGTACATTTTATACTCCAGTTTGTCTAGAGCTCTGTCCAAGTTTGTAGTTTTCATTTTGGGCATGGTTTGTATATTTTGATAGCAAATGTGGAAAGGTTATGAATGGTACGTTATTGCTCCATGTTTCCAGAGTATGAATATAATATAGGTATCACTGTTTTTTGGCAAATTAAATTTTATAAATTTGTAAAAGTCAAGATATAAATGATTACTGCTTTCAAACCACTTGCACTGTTACATTTTATGTACCGCTTACCGGCCCTGGTGATTCATCTATACTACCTTTACTTAAATATTTTGCATCATGTGCAACCAAGAGAACTTGATGTTTGGTTCCACTCACGGTTTAGTTCTAAATTAATAATTTCGTTTTCAACTTCCTAAAAATAAAATTATCATGACGCTTTGTGGCGTCACATCGGTGGCTTTCATCATAACAATGTCATCGTCACCGTCTTCGGTTCGTTGTAACGCTGAATCAAATAAATAATATTTTTAGCTTCTTTTCCTCTACAAGGCCCACCGCCTACATTTCTGGATTTTATCCGGCAAACCCGTTAACAAATTCGCTTAGTAACAACACCTTCTATAAAAGCAAAAATCAGCATTAAGCAAAAAAATGCAAAGGCTTAAATACACGCATGAAAATGGGGAAAATTTCCGTCATTTCAGCCGACCCCCCCTCCCCCCACTGAAAAATCCTCGGCGACGCCCCTGCCGGGCGGGGAGCCCAGATTGGAGGAAGGGGCGCTGTGGTGAAGCAGTCTTGGCCCGATACAGCCCCCGGCCGGTTCCGTGAGGGATCGAGCCGGGGAACGACTGGGGTGATAGCGTTGACCCACTATACAGTGACGTGTCCGCTCGCCAGCTTCAGCGCCCCCCAACAAACTGACTATGTAAGTTAAACCATGGCGTTAAGACTGCCAAAATTTCCTAAGTTTTCCCCGCATGTCCCCGCCTGCAACGATCCACGCAAAAATTAACAATTTTATTTGTGGAAGGGGATTGCATAAAAATTGAATCATAAGGTAAATTAAGCCTACGTCCAGGGCTGGTTATGGCTAAATTTGGGTGGGAATTAAACAAGATATGGTGTGAACTTGTTGTGAAAGTGACATGTGTTGTGAACTGTTACATCAAGAACACACTGGTCTATATAGTGTCCAGAATGCCCAGCCTCTCAAAAAAAATAAGCATCTATCACCACCAGATGCAAATGTACACATTGGGGACGACGTTAAACTATCAACTCACCACTTTCACCACCTATTACTATTCGAAGAAACCATTAACACTCTGTCATTAAAACCAGAAGAACACAGTCTTCGTCTCTTCACCTACTATCAACCATCTCTTCTAGACACCCACCGCATCACACGTCACACCCCCACGTTACAGTACCAATGCTCATCCTCTTCAGCAGCTGCAGCAGACAGCGGATCATCACCAGGTCAGTGACCGTTCAATGCCAGCGTGATCCGGTCTGAGGACTCACCAAACCGACCGTCCCCCAGGATATAACCAAGGCTACGTTTCAGGCTGCCACTCATAAACCTCTCACATAATCCGCGGTTACTGCCTGGCACCCCGTCCTGGCCCTGATCCTGCACCGTATTATCGACACGTCGCGCTGCACCACTGCATGCTGACTGACTGGGAGGCCTTCAGATTAGATGCGGCAGCAGGTGTAGTTGGCCTTGCTGCATGCTCTGACCGCCACGCCGGGAGTATAGCCACGACTGAATGACGGCTAATTGTGATCGAGGTCCAAGTGAAGTAAGGAGATCGGGTCCTTCCTGGTACGGCCAGGTGTGAATGGATGTAATAGCGGGGAGAAACAATATAGGCTGAGTGTGTGCTACGCTCGGTTCCGTATTGATATGTCGCAGCAAATGTTATGCTATCATTACAAACACGCGACTGTAGAACAACGAGAGAAATACGAAATGCAATGGAATAGGCTGGAACAATGGGAAGGTTTTGTAAAACCTTAACCTATCATGCTCTTTATACTTGAGCACTACGCAACAGACAGTTGCCCTGGCCCCATGCAGTGGAAAGTCGTTTCAGTATGTTGCTCACATAAGTGCCCCCCGCGAGACCTCAGGGTTATTTGATGTTTAGGCGAGTTGGAGCAAGGGGGGTTACTTTCCGCTCTAGGGACCGGGGTTCGATTTTCTGACGGCCATCTGCATAAGATGTCTGGACGCGTCTGGCTCGACTATGCTTCAGAACTGGGTGGGAATTTCCGACGATACAAAGTCGACAGCAGCTGCCCCACCGTAATGTCCCGATGACGAGCGAGCAAAGTGTCCAGTGCGGTGTGCTCCCGGCGGACAGCGTCCTGCGTCATTGTAGCACGTTAGACTCTAGTGCCCTGCGTTAGACATTAGACGGGTCACATGTGTTGCAATGGCAGGGTTCGAACTCCAAGTGTGCTTATTCGCCATGCGCTGCATTTCTCTCTGGCAGGGGCGCAGCCAGGATTTAGCGGACGGGGAGGGGGGGGGGGGGGCACACCGAAGTGGGGCCTAGACTGGCTGATGGGCCCATTTTTTTTAGTTTCACTATTTTGTTTTACTTTGCATTGATTTCGGCGTTCCTTTGTAATTCACATTGTTTTATTGGAGGGCTGTTTGCATTTTCTTAATTGTGCCACCGCATTGCAATACCAACTCAAGAATATAATCTGAAGGATTATTTGCCAAATAACTAATCTATTGGAGACGTGCCCCGGGGACACAACTTGTTCTTATTTGAGACCACTCCCACTCAGTGGCGTACCCAGGATTCGCTTCAGGGGGAGGGGGATTTTTGGTCGGGGGGCACAAGGTAAACCCCACTAAAAAAACTCGTCTGATTTGGCCCACTATATTTCTTAGAGGGGCATATTTTCAACATTTTTTCGAAAATAACAAAACATACAAAAACGTTATTTTTCAGGGGGCCCCAGGTACATCCCCCGAAAAGAACTCGCCGTATTTGGCCAGGCTCGGCGAAATACGGTGCAATTGTGTGAGAGCACCGTGGGTACAGGCCCTATTTCGTGCACTGAGGCACTAACAAGGGGGCACAGGGTTCACGTGCCTCCCCAATGGACCGACTTTTTCACTAAAAAATGGTCGGCGACGTTCCTTTTTGCAACTTTTTTGGGGTCCTGCAAAATATAGTGGCCTAAATCCGGGAGATTTTTATTTTCGCGCCATGTTTTCGGGGGGGGGGGCTTTGCTGAAGGGGGCCCCTTGGGATGCCGTGCCCCCCTTGTCGAAGGTCTGGCTGCGTCTCTGGCCGCAACTACAATGTATGAGTGAGGTCCAGTTGATGCTCCAAAGGCATTGGTTGCTCTGCATCCATGAAACCCCAGAGCCGCCTGAGGGACCTATAGAACCTCGGAGAAACTGAAGTGCTCTGAATTAATTTAAAGACCACGCTTTGCGTGATCTTTATGTCATGTGAAAATTAGGGCTCTTCGTGCGCTCTCACACTCGCCAATGGAGGCTACATACAGGTCAAGCGGCAATACCAGACCCGAACCAAATCCCACGAGAGGAAGATCGCCTAATAATGCTTCTTTATCAAGCCCCCTCTCCCTCAACATATGACCTGGTCCTGCTGAGATTCACGTTCCTACAGTATCTTTATGTGACCCTTCTCTGTATGACCGCTGTGAGAGCGGGGCCTTTTCTTGCCACCTGAGAAGAGCGACTTGCACTCCGCGCCGCTGACTACGGGCTGTGTAAAACTTTAAAGTTTTTCTAAAACTAGCTTAGAAATGTAATTATAAAGTGTCCAAGTGCATCGAATCAATACCTCGCGGAGTTCGCCCTTATTAAAGGCGCGAGACCTACTTTATTTGTGCGTTCACACTATTGTAAACCATGTAATAAATACTTCTCTGGTAAGATCTGCGCGTTCTGACGGAACGAAAGTCCTGCCCCGGCTGAGATAATCGCTCTAAACACTCTACGGGACAACCTTTGCACTGCTTGTGCGCGTCGCGGCTCTGTTAAGAGAGAAATAGGACCCATTAAGCCAATGGGGTGTGCCATTTTTATGGCCTATATTGAAGATGAGAAACGAACACGTGACCATTCGCATGGGTGGGGGAACAAATTGGCCCCCTTGGGTACCTACCGGCCTTATCGCTCCTACTGCATGTCGCACTGTAAGGTATTACTACGTTACGGTCTCAAATTTAGAGGCATTGGGCTTATATTGCCACAGGTTTCTTTCTATAAAACAGGTGTTGAGGTGACAATCGATATCAATCAAGCAGTAGCACTTAGATAGAATAGAGTAACTAAAAAATTAATGAAGGAAACCCGCCCACATTTCGTTGACTTACTCAATACCGGAGAAATTGGCAGTAATGCGGATTGGAGTACCAATATATTTTATACTAATTTTCGGAGTGAGGTGCGAGCTAGCATAGGTAGTATAATGTTTCATACCTTCATCCTTTATGAAGATCCAGAGGGGGGTATATATAGGATTTTAAATGGTCAGACACCCACGGGCTGCCGAGCCCTCCTCGCGAGGAGAGTCCCACCTTCCACCGCCGGTATAAATTAAAATAGCACATTAGAATACCCCATGTTAAAACGCGCCGACCAAACTCGGGTTTAAATCCGCGCCGCCGGCGGGGGGGGAGCTTCAACATCATTGGAGCCGTTATAAGATGGGAGACCGTCCCGTGAAAACGCAGTTACCTAGCGCCACTTATTTCAGCGACTATTAATTCTATGCGATCGGCATTTCAGGAATGACTGCGCCTTCCCTTATAATCACTATGGCTCAAAATCTACGAAATACTAAGGCTACGCTGAGATAACTACGAAATCTATCTGGACATTTCGAGTATCTTTGTAATAGAGACATGTTCAATTGGTGTCTAGTGTACAATGGTCTAGGAATCCGATCGTTCAAAACAGTGATTTAATTGTAGATGAATCCCTCCTTTTATAAACACCGTTGACCCCTCCATCAAAACCATGGTAAATAGCACAAAAGGTACAAATATGCTCTTAACCGTTCTCGTGGGATGTGTAAATAACACTTAGCACATATTTTTGAACTGTAGTGACCCTTTGCTTGAGTTGTCAAGATCATAATCAAGGGGTCTACACGGCAAAGAAGTGTACCAGATAAAAACGTCCCGAAAAGGAGACTTCTGCTGGTCGGGAATAATATAACCACTTATTTCCATCAACCAACTATGCTCAAATATATAAGATAATAGCACAGTGTGTATATATTGAACACGTCCGTGACTCTCGAACCGTACATAATCCGTCCTAGATATTATGAACATTTTGGAGACACCTTCGTGCAGGTAAGCAACTCAAAAAATCGTGATAAGGTTCATTTAGCATCCTCAGGTAACAAGAGAAACGTACCGAGGTTACTAGTGCAAAAGCCGTATTCCGAATGTAATCATGTGTCGGAATCCTTGTCCACAACCAGTAAGTTGTCGCGCGCGCTCGCTTCTGCGGTTGTGTAGTATGAGTTGCGAAAATACGCCCGACGAGGGCAAAAAAAGAAGTCCGAAAGAACTCGCTAGAGAAAAAGGAGGGGCAACGATCTCATTTGACCCTAACTCCCTCTCCACACGGTTATAATCTGGTAGACTTTCATGAAACCTTGATGGTGGAAGGGCTCATACACAGGATTTCAGGAGGGTCGACACTGGAGTATGACAAAACACGCGTAGTGACTCAGGGAGGGAGTACCTAGCAAACATGCTGTTTCATTGACCGAGTTATGATAGGCGGATTGTAGACTCTGTTTGTCGCTTTATGTAACCAAAATGGTCTTAATATGTGACTGAAAATAGCCAGGGTCATTATCTAAGTCTGTGACCGCTTAACTTTGAATTCGACCTTTGACCTTGAAGGTCAAGAATATGGATGTCAATGTCTGCTGCTAGAGATACTTCATTGTATCAATGATCCTTTTGTCATAGATATGTCGGCCTTCCCCAACTGGGATAGCCCGAGTGATCATATCTTATTACCGAGTCCGTTGTGCATGCCACAAATCCGGCTAATGCCGAAATGTTTGGACACGTGTTTAGCTACCTATGTGTAGATGCGCTCACAGTGCCCTCTCTATATTTCGAGGTCAGATTGCCGAATATGTAACACACAATCGACCGGGTACAGTGTCGCAGACGATACTGTAATCGCATGTGCAGAGTGTAAGCTTGTCTGGAGTCCGCGTTTCAAAGAATGACCCTTGCGTCTTGGTAAAAATTGAAGGGAAGGCCGGATAATGGTCGACCATTATTCTACACGTCCGTGGACCCCGCTAGGCTGTAATCAAGTTAAGGGTCTCACAAAGGCCGACGTGAGACTCACTTTGACCTGGGCCATTGTAACTCGATTGATGGTAGACCAATTTTCGGATACGAGGAGGTCGACCAATTTTAAAGTTTCCGGTCACGGTGGATCCGGGTATCGGTGCAAACTGATAATCGTCACTTTCCTCGAGGTTGATCTTTGGATGTTTTTGTACACGCTGCATCGCCATGGTCAAAGTTCAAAAAATTTCACTGGTATTTGAGGATTCTCCGAGACTGAATATAATATGTGATCCCCATTGGCTACTCATCTTGAGGCATTACTACCTGATAAGAGATCAGACAAGATTCAAATTGCCCCGGGCAAGACGATTTTAGAATCTGAGAGATTATTGTTGTTACTATTCTCATATGTTATATTAAGAGCAAAAATTAAAGAATTATGGCAGTATGAGGGTCAAGTGACTGGTGTACGCAAAACATCTTATGTACCCACTTCTGCGCCTTTCATTTAAGACCAGTTGTGTGTAAGACCACAAGTCACCGCACAAATCAGACTTCACTCGGGACGTCTGAAATGCTGGAGTCCCACACTGAACCACCAAGCCAGGGTCGATGAATATCTCTTCGAGACCAGCTTACCTCTGAATCTGCTCTGATTTGACACTCCAAAAGAGTTTCCCAATAAGGTCAAACTAGTATATACACATATATCCGATTTAGGGTCGCGGCCACGTTCAGAATTATAATGTGGGCCCCACTTGCTCAATTAATTTAAGGCTATTAATAGACAATTTTGGAAAGGAATTCGACACAATTAATATCGGGGCGTTATGCTGTACCCCTGGTAGTGATGCGTTTGACTTGATTTTGGACCCTGCAAAGGTCAAAGTCAAATATCAGGTTTGTTGATCACGGACGTTAGATATTGACCCTGGCTATCATTTCAGACCATTTTGGAAAGGATTCGACAATAACTTCGGAACGTTTTGCTGTACCCGGTCGTTTTTTGACGTTTGACCTCGATTTTGACCTCCAAGGTCAAATATTCGTGATCAGCGTGCAAGTATTACCTTGAGCCATGGTTTGTTGGGCCATTTCTGAATCCGTCTGGCTGAATAAGTCGCTGAAATAAATCGCTAACTTCACGGACGTCAATGGGGAGGCAGTTTGACTATATATTGTCAAAACATGCCTCCATTGGCCCTGTATTGAAGCTCCGTTTCCGCTTTACCTAGTATTTTATGACCGTGGACCCCCCCCCCAGGATCTCCAGCCCTGTTTGCGAAACCATACAAGTACCAGAACCAGGCGAGTGACGAAAGACCATTTGTATTGCCAATTACCCGCGGTCAGTGATATAGGGGCCCCTTGGCACATACATCATGCCCCCCATGAACGCAGGGTTTCCTACATATTTTAGCTTTGCTAACACGATTTTAACTTCTTATCCTGGTTGTAGTGACTGCAGGCTTGGTAAGAGTCTCCTTACTTTGGTCAAGGGCTCCCTCAGACCGACAGAGGACCCCTTCAGTCGATGAGGACCCCTTCAGGCCGACTGGGGGCCCTTAAAAAATCCCTCGGACAAACAGAGGGTCTCCTCAGGCCAGGCCTGACAAAAGCCACCTCAACCTAGCCTAGGGCCCCGCAAGCCACCAGAGGCCCCCTGAGGGCTGAGGTCGAGAGAGGGCCCCCTCCTGCTGCCGACTGAGGGCGACAGAGGGTCCCCTCAGGCCGACATTCCCCCTCAGGCCGTCACAGGGCCCCTTCAGGCGCCCTAATGCCGACTGAGGGCCCCTCAGGCCGACTGAAGGCCCCTCAGGCCGACCAAGGGCCACCTTACTCAGGCGGCCAGGGGGCCCATCGGGCTACTAGACAGCCCCTCAGGCCGACATCATAGGACCCCTCAGGCCTACATTACGACCCTCCGTTCAGGCTGACTGAGGTCCTCCTCAGGCCGACAGAGGGCCCCGTCGGTCGATAAAAAGGTCCCCCTCAAAAGGCTGGCCGAGGACCCTCAGGCCACCAGACCAAGAGGGCCACTCGGGCGACAGAGGCCCTTTCAAGGCATACAAGGGCTCTTCCGGGTAAAAGGGGCCTTCAAGCTGGCCAAGGAACCCTCAGGCCACCAGAGGGCCTCTCCTTCACACACAGGGCCCTCATAACCGATAGAACGGCCTCCTCAGACCGATAGCAGCCCCTCAAAACCGACAGAAGGAATACCTCAGGCCGATCAAAGCTCTTTCATGCCGAACGAGGGGCCTCCCTCAGGCTTTTAGAGGGCCCCCTCAGGCCGACATAGGCCCCTCAATGACGACAGAGGGCCCCTCCATGCGACGACAGAGGCCCCCTCAAGACAACAGAAGGCCTTTTTAAGACCCCATCAGATTGACAGAGGGCCCTCTTAAACTGACAGAGGGCCCCTAGACCGACAGAGGACCCCTCATGCCGATCGAGGGGCCCCCGCAGGTCGACTGAGCCCTCAAGACGACTGATAGCCCCTCAGACCGACAGAGGGCTCCCTCAGGACGACCGAGGGCCCCCTCAAAACAACAAAGGCCTATATAAGACCCCGTCAGATTGACAGAGTGCCCCCTCAGACCAACGGAGGATCCCTCAGACTGACAGAGGGCCCTCAGACCGACAGAGGGCCCCTCATGCCGACCGAGGGGCCCCCTCAGTTTGTCCGAGGGCCCCCTCAAGCCGACCGAGGGCCCCCTTCAGACCGGCAGCGGGCCCGTCATGTCGACCGAGGGCCCCACGAGTCCACGATGGGCCCCTTTCAGACCCGAGATGGGACTCTCTGAGCCGCGACGGGGGGGGGACATTTGCCCCAAATACCCCCCTGGCTGCGCCCCTGCTCTCTCGAGTATCAGTGTACTTTCTGGGACTTCGTAGAAGTGCAATCAAGTCACTGTATTTAGGTAGAAGACTATTGTGTTGGGAATGGTACATCATTTAATAATTTTAAAAGAATACGATCAGATGCTACCAGGTCACGGTGTCCAATGCCATTCCAAAATTTCAAATCGATCTCACACTAAACATCCACCTCATTACCCTCCCGACTGCCGGTCCTCCATCCTCTGTCACGCCATCGTTATCGTTAAAATATATTTTGATTGATTGATTGATTGATTGATCCCGGGTCTGGTGGCCGCTGGCCACCGGGCATGTGGCGGCCCTCGAGCCGTCCCCTGGAAGTGGTGGCCGTCTGCATGGTGCGGGGCGTGGGCCCTCCTCGCAGCTTCGTTCTGCGGGGAAGGGCCTGTCCAGTGTCCATGGGGCGGCTGCCCGGTCAGCGGTCCAATTTGACTCACTTTACCCCTTCTCCTTCATCCCATGGTTGCGCAATGGTTCTGACAGATGACACTTTCTCTGGACACACGTAATATGAACTTAACGTCTTCCTGGCACGTATGTTGTGAGCTGCGGAATTCACAACCCGGTACTGTCCAATGGACGCCACTCATAAAATGTCACTGCTGGCTAATGTCACGCGAGATTGCACACCACGTATGCTTATAGACCCTATAAACAGCGTTGTTTCCGCGATGCGCTGGTGTATATAATAGCACCCCTCGGCCCTCCCTCGCCATCGCTCGTCTTTGATTATAAATATCATCCCCATGACGTAGGTCGTAAGACATTGATTGCGTAGGCAGTGGCTTGTCTATCGATCACTTCCTTTAGGAGCGGGGCCAGTAGGCATGACACATAAACCACGAGTCGATATAACACTGAATACGTCGTATGATTATTGCTACTATGCAGTTGCGGAGATACGTGGACTTTCCTTCGGACAAATTGCTTACTCGGGCTGTCGCCTCGAGTCAGTCCAGTCCGATGATGGCCATTCATTCACAAGACAGACGCAGCCAAGGGGAGGGGAGGAGGCGGCCGCCCCCTTGGAGGCCCGGCGGGCCCTTTTCGGCGCGCCGAGAAGGGCCGACGAAACCGCGGTATCAAAGACCACGCGAAGCGTGGTCTTTAAAGCATTTTAGAGCATTTCAGAGGTTCATTACGGGCCCTCTCTGAAAGACCCAAGGGACCTTGGACGTTCACAAAAGCCCTGTGCATGTCAGAGGGCCCCCTGGTCGAGCCAAAAGGGCCCATGAGCGGGTCAGAGGGCCCCCTGAACACGTCGAATGGGCCCCTAGCCAGCAAGAGGGCCCCTCGGAAGGTCGTAGGGCCCCAAGGCAGGTCGAAGGGGCCACTGAGGTTGGCAGGGCCCCTGAACACATCGAATGGGCCACCAGCTGGCACAGAGGGCCCCTCGGAAGGTGATAGGGCCCCTGGGCAGATCGGAGGGGCCCCTGAGCATGCCGGTAGGGCAAAAAAGCAGCCAGCGTAGTTCCTTGCCAGGTCGAAAGGGCCCCTGAGCAGACTGGAAGGCCCTTAGCCAGAGCAAAGGAACCCTGAGAAGTTCAAAGGGCCCCTGACCAGACAGAAAGGGCCCCTGGGCGGACCAGAAGGGCCCATGAACATGCCAAACGGGCCCCTCACCAGTACGTAGAAAGCAGACCTTTTTATTCGTTCTACTGGCCCGTTCAACGCTCCGGAATGGGCCTCTCTCGAGCCCCCCCCCCCTGAGCAAAATCCTGGCTACGTGCATGACGTTGTTTTTCCTTTGCATGTAAGGAAGCGGCGTCAAGAAGGCAGTAGGCAAGTCCGACAGCGGACGAAATCGTGGCTATGTGCCTGTTCACAGTTGACACGCTTTACTTTCACTGCAAAACAACTTCCTCTGGCTGATCTTGGTGAGATAAAATACACAACAAAATATAAATCGTCAAACCGAACGTACACCCACAAACATTACATTTCTATCAAACTATATATTTATATCAGAATACACAAATACAAAACATTCACTCATAGATATCACAATACTCGTTCGTAAAAACGACATGAGCAAAGGACGAAGAACCACCAAACCGCATAGAAAAACGCTATTAGCAGCTGATACACAAACCCACGCACACTGCCAGTTCATTTAATATCATTAAAACGAATCGGCACACTCCACCAGCAACCATTCCAACATAATCTCCATTCCACCAGCAACCATTCCAACGTAATCTCGGAGACGCGTTCGCGAATATTATGTCCGCCTTCGCAGCGAGCATTATGCGCCGTTCGGTCCGGTTCGAGTCAGGGGCACCAGCCACATTCCTCCTCTATTATCCCCCATTTGTTACTACACCCACAGCGCAGATCCAAACCAGCGCTCAGCACTGGAGCAGCAGCAGCAGCGCACTGAGCAGGGGACCTCGCACCCCGCGACCGGCCACTGGCGCCACACACAACTGACCAGACAGCGACACTACACAACACCAACTACTACGGAGACACCGCCCGCTGACAGGCACCAGCCGAAACGCAGCGGCAAAACAACTCTAAAATCACACACACACGGGACCGCGACTGTCTTGAACAGAACGGCACGACTGCCTCTGGACCATTACGTCATCACGTGTGACGTCATCATTGTTTGTGTACAGCGGGACGGAAGAGAGGCTCTCCAAAACGGACGGTATAAACGTGGCTAATATGGAGGACGAGTCAACGCGTTTCTCTCGGCGACAGGACACCAATCTCATAGGCGGAGTGGTACATTACCTGGCAAGAGAGGCACGTCCCTGACGGAGGTTCGACTCGGAAACAAAGATGACACGTATCCGCAGGGATAAACATAGCCCTGGCAGGAGTAGGCATAGGTACCCATGTCAGCATTATGTGCTTCCCTGTCATGAACGGTACATCTCGTTCCAGGTCGATTCATACCCGTCAAGGAAGGTGCAACTTTGCCAGGGCCAGCACATTCCTTTCAGGGGACGGATCACCACTGCCAGGTACGGCACAGTGACATACCCTGCACGGGCGATCTCTACCAATCTTTCAGGCAAACTAGACAGACATGGCTGCATATCTCCAGCCCCGAGCTAGGTCCGCCCTCTCTTGTCCTATCTCCAGAGGGAAGACCCGGCACAGTGAGCATCGCGCACCTCGGTTCCAGTCCTGCGCGGTCTGGGTTACACAACCTCATCCATTTACCAACAGCGTACACCCGCCCGTCTCCCTGGCGGCCATTGCACCATCGCCCCAATCACGGACCTCAGAACAGCCCGCCCCCGGCACCAGATGCCCTACAGATACCCTAAGTCCCTAAGTACGCACCGGAGTTGACACGCCGCATCCTGCGCTCACCCGGGCACATCTGTATCAGCCCCAAACCGGCCTGGCCACCCTCACACGCATCAAACCACACCTTCCTTCGGTCTGGCTAGGTCACCCTCTCACGCATCAAACCACACCTTCCTTCGGTCTGGCTAGGTCACCCTCTCACGCATCAAACCACACCTTCCTCCAGTCCCCTCTGCCCAGCCAGGCCGTGCAACCTGGCTGCTCTGGCGTATGGTGTATCTCCCCTCTCACATCACTCCCCATCCACCCTCTCCAGTCCTCTCTCTATGTACCGCCTCAGCGTCCGGTCTAGCTGTTGGCCGAGCCGAGCAGACTGCTCTCCTCCCCGGATGACTCGGACCCGTCTGACTCCATCGGCAGGTCGAGCGCGGTCTGCCCGGCCGACAGCGGGCCGGCCAGCGGACGCACCACCGTCACATCGAGCCGCGCACCGGCCGCCGGCTTCCCGTTTTTCGCCGGGTGTGCGTCTGAGTAGTCCCCGCCGGGGGCGAGGAGGCCGACCGGCAGCGCGCGGTAGCCTCCCGTGCGCGCGCGCCGCTGCCGCCAGAAGAGCAGCGCGAGCACGAGCAGCGCCGCGGAGAGGAGGATCACGACGCCCAGCACGCCGCTGTACCAGCGGTCAGCGGCACGCGCCCGCTCCAACAGCTCGGTGTTGAGACAGGAGAGGGCGCCCAGCGGGCCGGGTGTGAGCGTGGCGTCGCCGTGACACTCGCGGCACTGGTAGTCGTTGGGTCCCTGACACTCGGAGCAGGTGTAGTGGCACGGCTGACAAGCGGCGCGCTCGCGGTCGGCGTAGCGGCCGGCAGGGCAGCCGGTGACGCAGGCGCCCTCCGACATCAGCAGGCTTTGCTCGCACTCTGAAACGTGGTGAGGGTCAGCCGGGCGCTGGCCGGGTGGATGCAGTCACGGCGAGGGGAGCAGGGCAGCATCGAGTGAAATGTCCAAGTGATTGGCTAGTTTTACTTTGTTGTAAGGATATCGTTTATATGAAATGTATGCAACACAAACTTTTGTCCTGTAGCTTGTGTGAATATTACACAAGGGAAATACTTAAATAAATGACTGATATGTCAATATAAATGTTAGCATTAAAAATAAAAACAAGCACTACTGTATTCAACATTTCTGTTGGAACGCACTCGACATTTATTTCCCCTGGCGCAATCACCCTACGCAACTCGGGAGACACGGGGTCAAAAACCAGGGACAGGTGCAGTAACAGCCGCGTCAACGAAACGCACACGCAACGCAACGCAACAAACAACGACCAGCGCAAATCAAACCGGAAAGGCGCCCCGGAAAATGCACTCGGAGACATGAAGCGAGCAGCTGACGTGTCGTAGGTCCGCTGAGAGGAACAGAGAGAAGAGGGGACGGCAGGGGTGCCGTGGTTACGGGGCGGATCAGGCCAGGACTAGAGAGTGAAGTCAGAGAGAGGTGACACTGGCAGACGGAGGACCCGCCACTACAGACAAAGCGGCATGCACTAGCGGAAACGACGGAAAGCGACCAAGCAGACCAGAGCCGGAAACCGACACCACGCAGCAGCAGCAGCGTACATCACGCACTCAGTGCTCTCTAACGCAGTCACAATGACGAGCTCCAAACGGTAGCGCGTCTTGCGACAATACGGCCATGACGGCTGAGGGCGAATTGCCTCAGGATGTGGTGTATGCTGACGGCAAAACACCAGGCGACGAGTGTCGACCGAAACGATGACCGTCCTTCGGCGGACCACAACAAACAAAACAGCGGTGATGCAATCAGGCAGGCACGGCACACAGACCCACCAGCGCGCCCCGTCTCAAACTAGGCTACATTCACACACCCAAGGCTCACCAAGTGGGAAGAACGACCGGATGCATCGCCACCAACGCACGAAACCATGTCAACCGACCACCCCCAACCGACACACTACCGTGTTAGTGCCACTACCGTGTACCACGCCGCTCAAGCATCCCGGGACGCGGCTCTGGCTGGCTGGCAGGCGGGGGCGGGGGCGGGCAGAAGGCTCGCGTGCGGCGGCGGCTCCACTCACCTGACCAGCACCGGGGTCAGCCGTGACCCGTGTGTGACCCGAGGCACGCCACTTGCGACTCCGGCCGGCAGCAGCGAGGACGAGGTTAGAGGCCGGCGGTGGCGGCGGCGGCCCGGCCGCGCCGGCTCACACACACACGCACACACACACAGAGAGAAAGAGAGACGGCGCAGTGGAGAGGGGTGAGTGAGCGGTCCACCACCACTGCTACCTGGTGCGCGTGTAGGCCACCGCGGGGAGGTGCGTGTACGAGGTGCGGGACAGGGCGCGTGCGTACAGGACGGCGGGCGGACAAGGTGTAGACGAAGATGTGAAAGGAGGCTAAGAGTGCCGGTTCGTTATACACTAACACAAGGCAGCGTACAAGTATGACGTCTGCTGTCACCATGTTAGCCCAGGTCAACTTATAATACGATCGGATTGATTTGGAGACAAGAACCGAACACATGGTGGAAATATGAAAGCATTTGGTTTTGTAAGAGTAGGTGCATCTTCTTCCGCAGAGGACCGTCGAAGGTCTTCTGCTTCGGTATTGTTGACCTTCCAGAGGCGCTGGAGCTCAGGAAAGGCACAGAAAGACAAACGCAAGCAGGCGACAGCGGCACGACTCGCGTCCAGCGGAGCGCACATGTGCCACCCACCACCTCTCAAGAGACACACAGTGACAGCGAGCCAGCACGCTGCTCATCATCACCAACAAATCAACACTGAATCAACACCACCATTTATTGACATGATTCGCATCTCGCCGGTAAAGGGAAATGAGTATTAAAGATCGCGTATAAAACTATGATCTAAAAGTGGCAATATCTTGTCTCTCCGTCTTAGTCACGTTGTACTGGGGGCAGCGGCAGCAGAGTGGATCGTCATGTCTTGGGTCGCTCGGCGTCGCACGCCCACGGCACAATCTCAGTCTGGGCTAATCTCAACAAGCTAATCTCAGTCTGGAAAGCGGCGATTGCGACGCATTGGCGCCGCGACGGCCGCGTCGGATCGGAGGGGCCAGCGGACAGGACAGAGACAGACAGCGGCGGCCGGCGGAGCAGCAGTACTGCATGGCAGCGCTGACAGCAGCCCAGCCGCCAGACACATACAGACATACAGACAGACAGACAGACAGACAGACCGGGGGGACAGGGGGCTCACAGCCGCCCCGTCAGGGTCCGGACAAGGGGTCTAAGTACCACTGTAGCAGCGGCGACAGCGACCCGATATGTGACTGAACACCCGACGCAGACAGACGCAGACAGAAGCAGAAACTGACAGCTCACAGAGACGGCGCACAGAGACAGAGAAGGGTGGCGGCGGACGAGCAACAGAGCCAAAAGGCCGAGCATGACAGCTGCCTGACGGCGAGGCCGGGGACCAACCGTCGCCCGCGCTGCCACGCGACACATCACTTCCCGGGGCAAGAGTCAATTAAAACGGCGAGGTCATATTACAATCATGATTAGAGACGCGCACAATAAAACTAGGAAAATCTTTTGAGATCACGATGGACACCGGAGCGGCACGATCGCGTACCAGAGTGATTGTCGGTCGGGGGGCCGACTTGACCGGACGCCGCCCGCGCAGAGGCTCAATAATAAACACACGCCTGTCGTGATCCGGCGACAAACCAACAACGCAATAGGAACTGAGGTCGCGGCGCCGCACCGCGCCGCCGGGCGCACCTCACGCGCAGGGACGCACAACACACATACGCGCGCGCGCGCAACAATCATGACATGCAGCGACACGCCGACATCCAGCTATATTGCCGACATTTGAACTGAGGCGGCCGGCGGTGGCCTGCCGTCTCCTGAATGAGGTGGGTCGACGCGCCGGGCGGTGCGAGCGAATAACGGTGAGCAATCGTTTGGCACAATACTGATCTACAGGACACTCGGTCAGGCGCGGCCGACAGAATCACAGGGGCCGGCCGGCCGGACGTGGCCGCTGGGCGAGTCGACAATCGGTCCGACCTGGCCACCGACACAGACACACAACATACAATCCATCAGCACACACACACAGACACGCGGACACTCGGCTAGACGCGGGCCCGGCGCGCTACCGGGGCCCGCGTAGCGCCGCCACGGCCAGCGCCAGGCACCAACCTAGACAGAGCGAGGCCGAGGCGTTGACGCGAAGACAGCCGATCAGCCGCGGCGGCAGGGCGGTCGTGGGCGCCGCCGCCGAGCGCTCGGTGGTGGGCGTGGCCGCAACCGGCGGCAGATCGATCGGCGGCGCTGTGCCCGCCTTCACGTCAGTGCCGAACATCACCAGTGTCCAATCGGAGACGGTCGCTGAAACACGGAGCAGGGGTCAGACACGAGTGACAGAGCGGTACAGAAGGGGGTCTCATGGACCAGGGGTCAGACACGAGTAACAGAGCGGTACAGAAGGGGGTCTCACGGAGCAGGGGTCAGACACGAGTAACAGAGCGGTACAGAAGGGGGCCTCACGGAGCAGGGGTCAGACACGAGTAACAGAGCGGTACAGAAGGGGCCTTCACGGAAGCAGGGGTCAGACACGAGAGACAGCGGTACAGAAAGGGGGCCTCATGGAGCAGGGGTTCCAGGACACGGTAACAAGAGCGGTACAGAAGGGGGCCTCACGGGAGCAGGGGTCAAGAACGAGTAACAGGAGCTGGGTACAGAAGGGGGCCTCATGGAGCAGGGTCAGACACGAGTAACAGAGCGGTAACAGAAGGGGCGTCTCATTGAGCAGGGGTCAAGCACGAAGTAAACAGAGCGGTACAGAAGGGGGTCTCACGGACCAGGGGTCAGACACGAGCAACAGAGCGGTACAGAAAGGGGCCTCACGGAGCACGGGGTCAGACACGAGTAACAGGGCGGTTACAGAATGGGCTAACGGAAGCAGGGTCAGACACGATTAAAGAGCGGTACAGAAGGAGGCCTAAACGGAGCAGGGTAGACACGTAGTAACAGAGCGGTACAGAAGGGGGCCTCATGGAGCAGGGGTCAGACACGAGTAACAGAGCGGTACAGAAGGGGGTCTCACGGACCAGGGGTCAGACACGAGTAACAGAGCGGTACAGAAGGGGGCCTCATGGAGCAGGGTTGTCAGACACGAGTTAAACAGAGCGGTACAGAAGGCCTTCACGGAGCAGGGGTCAGACACGAGTGCCAGAAGCGCACAGAAGGGGGCCTCACGGAGCAGGGGGTCAGACACGAGTTAACAGAGCGGTACAGAAGGGCCTCCACGGAGCAGGGGTCAGACACGAGAGACAGCCCGGATACAGAAGGGGTCTCATGGGAGCAGGGGGGTCAGACACGAGTACAGAGCGGTACAGAAGGGGGTCTCATCGGAAGCAGGGGTCAGGACACGAGTAACAGAGCGGTACGAAGGGGCCTAACGGAGCAGGTCAGACACGAGAGACAGCCGGTACAGAAGGGGGTCTCATGGGGCAGGTCAGTGACACGAGTAACAGAGCGTACAGAAGGGGCCTCATGGAGCAGGGGTCAGACACGAGTAACAGAGCGGTACAGAAGGGGGCTAACGGAGCAGGGTCAGGACACGAGTAACAGAGCGGGTACAGAAGGGCCTCACGGAGCAGGGGGTCAGGACACGAGTAACAGAGCGGTACAGAAGGGGCCTATGAGGCAGGGGTTCAGACACGAGTAACACAGAGCGGTACAAAGGGTTTCTCACGGGAGCAGGGGTCAACGACGAGTAACAGAGCGGTACAGAAGGGGCCTCATGGAGCAGGGGTTCAGACACGAGTAAACATAGCGGTTACCAGAAGGGGGCCTCATGGAGCAGGGGTTCAGACCAGATTAAACCAGAGCGGTACATAAGGGGCTCACGGGAAGCACGCGATCCACAGCGACCCAGAGTGGCATCTCAGACAGTGTGACAGGCAACATCAGTTGGTAACAAACCGGCTGGCAACAATTGTCCTGGGACAGACCTTGCCAGATGGCTGGCAACTCAGAGACGCTTAGTAACAGACATTCCAAAGGCGTGCTTGTAGCCAAATCAGCAAACTTGCTCGCCTCATAAACATTATTCACACGAGACTGCCAAGTGACCCGACCGCGTGGGGGCACAGGGTACGAGGGATACATTCCTATCAGACAACAGTATCCAACTCCAGCACTGCAAGTTACTATTATTAGAATATATCAAACATACATTAATTCGTAGGGACTGATACCGATTTCAACCGAGCATGCAGCTAGCCTTGCCTGATAGTTTTACGCAGATTTAACTCATCGACTGTAACTGTCAGAAAACAATACATAGCCCACATCACCAACAATGGGTGTCTAGTGAAACAGCAGCAGTTGCATATATGAATGAGAGCCACTTTAACATACAGCGCTTTAGTAACTAATTGCACAACAAACGGCAATAGACTGGCAAATAGTCAGGTTGCCTGTAACAAAATGCGCTGCTACTGGAGTCACATCACGACATGGATAGCCAATGGACACACCTAAATATATCACACAAGACAAAATGCGCAGACAAGAATCAAAAGCAAAAAACAGACATTAGAACATACACCAAGTGCGCTAAGAGTCACTAAGCATACAACATTCACATCAAATCCATTCCAAAAACAGCAAGCTATGAATGACGATCTTCGTGGGGTCACCACGTCTGTTATGCCGTTTCAGCAGTCATGGCATCTACACAAAAATCCGACATCAAAATGCAGCAAACGCCGAGTGCCGGGCGGCAGAGGGGGAGCATCCCAGACCACTCCGCGTCTGGTGTCAGGCATATCCACAATCAAGCCGAACAAAATCAAACCGAGCCGAGCCGCCGAACAGCATGCAGCAGAACGGGCGAGAAGAGACGGCGGGAGGGAGGGAGGGGGCTGCAGGCATCGACGGTCATTTATACATATCAACAAAGCTGACGATCCGGGACGGGAAGATAGGCTATGCGGTTGTCCAGGAATGGTAGGAATGACACTTAGACTGGGCTTGCAAGGCCAGGAATGGCTCAGCAGACGCAAGATAATGATGATAATTATTTGGGTTTTAGGACACTCCGACGGCTAGTCATTTGACGACCAATAGGAGACTCAAGAGAGCAAACATTACTCGTAAGTATATAATCGACGGACTATAGGAGATCCAGTACAGTGAACTTCAAACACGCGGCAGAGGATAGGATCAAAGGTAACCACTGACTGTTACCGGGACAGAAACAGAGAGCGGGTAAGAGCGGAAGACAGGGGACTGGACCGTCTCGGGGGCAGCCACTGAGACACACAGAGATAAGAGAAGCAGTAGGTCACGATGCAGGCCGCTCATTCTCTGCCCGTCAGCGGCGTGACAGGGACGCCCGGCCGGCGGCACACAGCGGCTGGTCTCAGACCGGTGCCGGTACCTGACTGGTGACCCCGCCGGCGGCCCGGCGGCTGGTCCGGACTCAGCTTCGGCCGCCGCCCGGACTCAGACAGCGCAGGGCGGAACGCCTTGCGACCCTGCTTCTCCGAGTGACGCACGTGCACGCCGGAGCGCGGCGGCGGCGGCGGAGGCGGCGTGGCGGCCGACCGCGCCGCGTTCGGGTTATAGGGCACCCCGCTTACGACCAGAGTCCAGTGCGCTAACACTACCTCGCCTGGTGGGGAGGCGGTGCGGTGAGCGCGGCCCGTCACTGACGCACACACGGCGCACACAGCGCTGGGAGGGGGCACCAAGACGGAGCTGGCTCTGTATAGGGGCGTGGAGGTTACGATGTAAAGTTAAACGGCGCCCACCACCAGCGGTTGACAAGAGACTGACAGATTTAATGGGTGTGCGAGCGTGCTGAGTATAACAGAGATCCCACCACCAGAAACAAGACAACACACACAAGAACCGCTGTATGCATCACCTGACAACCATCACCAAACCCACACATCCACCCGTGACACCAGCGCCATCTGTGGACAGCAGCGCGCACTATCAGTACACTCGTCCTCCGCCGGTGCTCGGCGGCGCTAGAGGCGGGTGCGGGTGAGCGCAGCCCCACTGTGAAGTCACCACCACCGACACCGACACAAACCCAGCACCAGGCCGGCGTGCGCGACTCACCCGTGTAGCGGCCGTCATTGTGGACCTCCAGCGACCAGGTACCCAGAGGAGACTCGTCCCAGCTGTGCGTCGTCATGAACGGCCACTCCTGGGGCACGCGAACATAACCGAGTCAGCATAGGGAGACGGCACACTGACCATCATAGTGAAGTCTAGAACAAGGTAGTCTACCACGGGGACCCATTATTCATGGCACACTCACACAACACTTCGCACCCTTCAGGGAATCAAACCAATTATCTTAAACCTCAACCTCTCCCCTTAACCCTCCTTTGCTAAAAATCCCACCTTTTGTACCAGGCCCTCCACATTCCCAGAGACCAGCACCCGCTCTCCACATTCCTAGAGACCAGCACCTACCCTGGCCACTGGTCATCGTCTCACCTTGAAGCCGGCCCTGGACGAGTCGTGCGGCCTCTTATCCAGCAGGGTGCTGGTGGTGCCGGCCGGAGACGTCAGGAACACCTTGATGTCGCCGCGCCGCGTGGCGTCCAGGCTGATGCGCGCCTGCACGTGCTCCATGTAGTTGACACCCTCGCACGAGGACACGGAGAGGGTGAGCACCACCTTACTGTGGGACGGCACCAGTCTGTGGGGAGAGGGGAGGGGGAGAGGGTCAGCGAGTCTACCATAGCTGAAGTCCTGACACACGGCACGACACACGGCACGGCAGCCAGGCAGGAGCGGACAACAGACCTACGGTGCACAGAATAACAGACCGAAATCACCGAACGATCAAATACAAATGCTGGGTTAATGTGTAGACTGAAGAAACCTTCAGCGCCACGCTAAAATGTCACGCAACCGCACAATATTACTAAATCCAACAGGAACCGCACATGAAAGCACATTGCCAACATGACCCGATAACCGAGACTAACCAGTCACAACAGAATCCCCACTGAACCCCAGCGACGACAGGCCACCCATCACCACCCAGTGCCGACCCTCCCACCCGTTACCCCCTCCCCCCTGCAGCACCCGTCCTTCCCGCCGCGTCTCCTTACTTGTCGATATGGGCGGAGGGCGTCTCACACTTGTGCTGATCGGGCACGGGTACCCAGCGCCTGGCCAGGTTCACCATAGCTGTGGCGTCCATCAGACCGTACCCGAACGAGTGGCTCACTGTCGAGAGATCAGGGGCAGGGGAGTTGTTGATGGGGACGGCCAGCCATCATCAGATATTGTAACACTATAATACTATGAATAATGAACAGCTAATACATATTTTATATGACATATCGCATTTAATAAGATCATTTTGCAATTACAGTCAAAACCAAGACCAAATTAGCTGAAGACCGTGAGGCAGGTGATATGTCAGCTCTGAACTCCTCACCAGACTAGCCACCTGTAAGCTCGAATCTCTGCCGTTCCGCTCATTACCCGCTACACAGCCGCCCCGCTGTGTATCCCCGCCTCCTCCCAGGGGGCCGGCACCGTACCGTTGCGGCCGACTCCGTTGGTGACCCAGTCGGGCGCCTGCAGGTTGGCCTTCCGCGCCGTCCGTACCACGATGTGCTGCATGTCGCGCCACGTCAGCTGCTGGTTCACCTGTGCGGTCACAGCGGGGCGTTAACACCACCAAGTCAGCTGCTGGTTCACACTGTGCGGTCACAGCGGGCGCGTTACCACACAGTAGTTGCTGGTTTCAACCTGTGCGGTCACAGCGGGGCGTTAACACCACCAAGTCAGCTGCTGGTTCACCTGTGCGGTCACAGCGGGGCGTTAACACCGCCAAGTCAGCTGCTGGTTCACCTGTGCGGTCACAGCGGGGCGTTAACACCACCAAGTCAGCTGCTGGTTCACCTGTGCGGTTCACAGCGGGGCGTTACCACCGACCAAGTCAGCTTTGCTGGTTCACCTGTGCGGTCAACAGCGGGCGTTAACACCTACCAAGTCGCTGCTGGTTCACCTGTACGGTCACAGCTGGGCGTTAAACACCACCAAGTGCAGTGCTGGTTCACACTGTGCGGTAGCAGCGGGCGTTAACGCACCACCAGTCAGCTGCTGGTTCACTCTTGTGACGGTCACAGCGGGGCGTTTAGCGACCACCAAGTCAGCTGCTGGTTCACCTGTGCGGTCACAGCGGGGCGTTACAACCACCAAGTCAGCTGCTGGTTTCAGCTGTGCGGTTCAGCAGCTGGGGCGTTAAACCACCACCAAAGTCAGCTGCTGGTTCACCTGTGCGGTCACAGCGGGGCGTTAACACCACCAATCAGAATGCTGGTTCACCTGTGCGTCACAGCGGGGCGTTTAACAGGACCACCAAAGTCAGCTGCTGGTTCACCTGTGCGGTCACAGCGGGGCGTTTACCACCACCAAGTCGCTGGGCTGTTGCACCTGTGGGTCACAGGCGGGGCGTTTAACCACACCAAGTCAGCTGCTTGGTTCAACCCTGTGGGTCACAGCGGGGCGTTTAACACCACCATAGGTCAGCTGCTTGGTTCACGCTGTGCGGTCACAGCGGGGCGTTAACACAACAAGTCAGCTGCTGTTCCCCTGTGCGGTCACAGCGGGGGCGTTAACACCAACCAAGTCAGCTGCTGTTCAAACCTGTGGGTCACAGCGGGGCGTTAACACCACCAAGTCAGCTGCTGGTTCACCTGTGCGGTCACAGCCGGGCGTTAACACCACCAAGTCAGCTGCTGGTTCACCTGTGCGGTCACAGCGGGGCGTTAACACCCACCAAGTTCAGCTGCTGTTCAACCTGTGCGGTCAAGCGGGGTTAACACCACCAAAGTCAGCTGCTGGTTCACCTTGTGCGTCAAGCGGGCGTTATACACACAAGTCCAGCTGCTGGTTTTCACCCTGTGCGGTCAACAGCGGGGCGTTTAACCACACCAAGGTTCCCAAAAAGGGCCCCCTTTTTTTGGCTGGTTTTTTTTTCACCACCCTGTGCGGTCAACGGGGCGTTACATCCACAAAGTCAGCTGCTCGGTTCACCTGTGCGGTCACAGTCGGGCGTTAACACCACCAAGCAGCTGCTGGTTCACCTGTGCGGTCACAGCGGGGCGTTAACACCACCAAGTCAGCTGCTGGTTCACCTGTACGGTCACAGAGAGGCGTTAACACCACCAAGTCAGCTGCTGGTTCACCTGTGCGGTCACAGCGGGGCGTTAACACCACCAAGTCCTAGCCTAACCTAGCCTTTGCTCACCTCACAGCTGACGGCGGGGGGTTAACATTGTCACGTCCAGCACTGAACATGAACAAGGTCTGCTGAAATCACGAGCTGCAGGACGTCACGGGGACACAATCACGGCGGTGGTGTACTGGGGGCGGGGAGATCAGCTGTATAGGTCCCTGGTGGATCAGAAGGACCACATACTCCGCCCGTGCGCAATCGCTTTCACCGGGGCCCCCGAGGGCTAGACTCAATCACCTTCCATCCGAACCATCGTTGTTGTTTCAATCACCACCATCGCCATCTTCACCGCCGCCACCGCCGTAACTATCGGCGGTCCGTGCAATACACATCGATCTCGCCAACCCTATCAGGTTATGGGCCGTTAACGGGTCATAACCTGCGGGGGCAGGCGGTAACATCCGTCGACAAAGGGCCGACACGGGTCGTCACGCTCGACGCTGCGCGGAGCGACGGCGGGCGTCACGGCGTCGTTAGGTCGTCAGAGGAAATGAACCCACTATCGACTGCACCGCCCGCCCGCAGCGGTGACCGATGGCGGTGATGGTGGCGGTGATGGTGGTGGTGGTGGCGGC
This sequence comes from Semibalanus balanoides, assembly GCA_014673585.1. Classification (NCBI taxonomy): domain Eukaryota; kingdom Metazoa; phylum Arthropoda; class Thecostraca; order Balanomorpha; family Balanidae; genus Semibalanus; species Semibalanus balanoides. Next base: position 26,375 of record VOPJ01013541.1, read on the forward strand.
GGCGGCGGCGGCGGCGGCGGCGGCGGCGGCGGTGTGTGTGTGTGTGTATGCGTGTGTGTGTGTGTGTGTGTGTGTGTGTGTGTGTGTGTGTGTGTTGTGATGTGTGTGTGTGTGTGTGTGTGTGGCTGTGTGTGTGGTGTGTGTGTGTCCATGTGGTTGTGTGTGCTGTGTGCCTTGTGTGCGTGAACGTGATGTCCGTGCTGTGCCATGTGTGTGCCGTGTGCCGTGTGTGTGTGTGTGTGTGTGTGTGCCGCGTGTGTGTGTGTGCCGCGTGTGTGTGTGTGTGCCGTGTGTGCCGTGTGTGCCGTGTGTGCCGTGTGTGCCGTGTGTGTGTGTTGTCGGCCGTTGGCCGTGTCTGATGTGCGTGTTCTTGTGCAATGCGTCTCTGTTGACGCTGCGTTGCCCGGAGACGGACCGCGTGATCGCCCCGTATTATAACGCGGCGTCAGTCAGACAGGCAATCCAATCAAAGGTGAGCCGACTTGTTGCGACAACCAATCAATAGGCGGGGCGGGCGGGGCGGGGCGGGGCGGAGAGGGGCGGGACGACTGCGGCGAGGGGCGCGACACAAAGAACACCTGGTTTTGTGAAGACGGAAACTTAGCAACACAGCACACAACCATACGCATTCAGGGCTAGGCGTGACGTAGGCTGCCGCAATGCACGCCATCGACCGACAAGTCACATGAATAGTCCGTCATTCAATATTACCTGTCAATGGACATAGGATCAAACAGAAACGGGAAGCATTGCATTAGCAAACAAGATGCATATGACCGATAGTGGTCCAATTTCACTAATGCGATTGGTGTTCGGCGAAGGTCAACAGCCGACTACGGCGTTCCCTGTGAAATAACAGCATCGTTCGGTGGTACACAGCATGAGCTATTAAGGTTCAAAGCAGATCACACCCGCTGGTCGCAGACCAGCGTCTCCACCCCACACCGGCCACACAGGCGTCACAGTTCACACAGGCGTCACAGTTCACACAAGCGTCACAGTTCATACAGGCGTCACAGTTCACACAGGCGAGTTTCGGAGCACCCCACAGTTCAACTCAGGCGTCACAGTTCACACAGGCGTCATCAGTTTCACACAGGCGTTCACAAGTTCATTACAGGGCGTCACCAGCCACACAGGTGTCACAGTTCATACAGGCGTCACAGTTCACACAGGCGAGTTTCGGAGCACCCCACAGCAGAGGGCGCATAGCGCAGATAGAGCGGGAGGCCGGCCACGCGTCAGGGCGCGCCGGTCGGGGCGCGGCGGCAGCGGAGGAACTCTCCTGTAAAGGTCCCGACACACCACGGCAGCCCCAGTCACTCAACCACAGCGCACCACACACACACATACATACCCAGCGGAGACAGCGACAGGTCGGCCAGGCAGACGACACTGTCCAGAGAGGCGGTTAGTCAGGGTGTTACTGCCGCTGCCGTTAGTGTGGCTATTATGGTCAGTAGCCACCACTGTCCAGAGAGGCGGTTAGTCAGGGTGTTACTGCCGCTGGTTAGTGTGGCTATTATGGTCAGTAGGGGAGACGACACTGTCCAGAGAGGCGGTTAGTCAGGGTGTTACTGCCGCTGGTTAGTGTGGCTATTATGGTCATCATTGGCCATCACTCGTCATTATTGGCTGTTATTGTGCTTATTGTCCACAGGCTGTCAGCGTCGTATACATCGGCGCCCCAGCACCATTAGCCAATGACGTGACAAACCATCGGTACACACTCTGTAGCCACGAGCAGTGGGTGGTCTCCTTACTGTTCAGCCATCCTCTATATTCATTTTCCACTCCCCATTACCTTAGTCCTATCGTTCTCACTCCCCATGTATCAGTCCTCTCTACCCGTTCCCATCCCCCAGTCCTCTCTACCTGACCCCATCCCCTAGTCTCTACCCGTCCCCATCCCCTAGCCCTCTCTACCCGTCCCCACTCCCAGCCCCTCGGTCCTTTATCTTCCCATTCCCGCCGCCGGATCGCCCGGCGTCCGTGTCTCCGTACCTGCAGCGCCAGGGCGCAGATGCCGGCGGCCAGCGGGGCCGAGGCCGAGGTGCCCGTGTGGGTGGCCGTGCAGCCACGGTGCAGGTCGGTCGTCACAATCTGTAGAGAGGAGTCACAGTGGTGTCACCATAGAGCCGGCATCACAGGGAGCTGCAGCCGGCACCAGTCACCAGCGTTACCTCCACTGCCTGACAGCCGGCACATCGCACTGCCAGTCAGACCAGGACTGCCTGTCGCACTGCCTGAGACAGCTGCTCAGGCACCGTCAGATCGCCGGGAGAAGCTTTCTCAGTGCGGCAGCCGTCACACCGTCTTAAAATGGCCACACCCCAGTCAGCACTTCAACAGGAACCATCGCAACTCATAATCAGCCGTTAACTAACCATAAACTGTTATTCACCAGCAGCAAACATCCAAACAACAGCCGTTCTCACAGCAGCAGTCGCACACACATACACACATCCCACTATACACGTTAGGGTGCATCAAAATACACTTTTCCATGATATCGATCTGTCTGGGTGCTAAAAGTGTTCGATTGGATATTATTAGAGCGCGTGCAAAATATTGAAGCGATCGGTAGTGATTTACAGGTCCAACACAAGGCTTGAAGAAGACACTG
>VOPJ01013542.1:0-29005 GCA_014673585.1 Semibalanus balanoides
GCTGACCCCGCTGTCTCCCTGCCGTCCCGCCAGGTGGAGGTGAAGCCGTACGTGCTCGATGACCAGATGTGTGACGAGTGCCAGGGTACCCGCTGCAGCGGCAAGTTCGCGCCCTTCTTCTGCGCTAACGTCACCTGCCTGCAGGTGAGAACTGCGGCACTCCTCAGTTGAAGTCAGCTGGAGTTCGTTTCTACTCAATTGTGTTCCTCTTTTCGGGGTATCGTATCTGGGTTTCATCTGGGTACCGTATTGGTGTTGGTAGTGCGGAGTGTCGTTACCGTGATGTGCGTCTGACCCCTGACCCCTGCTCGCTGCTGTGTATGTGCTGGTAGTGTAGAGGTAGTGTCTGGTGACGTGCGTGCGTCTGACCCCTGCTCGCCGCTGTGTATGTCCGTTGGTAGTGTAGAGTAGTGTCGGTGATTGTGTCTGACCCCTGCTGGTATATGTGTTGGTAGTGTAGAGTAGTGTCAGTGATGTGTGTCTGACCCCTGCTCGCTGCTGTGTATGTCCGTTGGTAGTGTAGAGTAGTGTCCCGGTGATATGCGTCTGACCCCTGCTCGCCGCTGCTGTGTATGTGTTGGTAGTGTAGGAGTAGTGTCGGTGATGTGTGTCTGACCCCTGCTCGCCGCTCTGTATGTGTTGGTAGTGCAGTGTGTCCCGGTGATGTGTGTCTGACCCCCCGCTCTGTCGTGTTTCAGTACTACTGCGAGCACTGCTGGGCCACGATCCACTCGCGGCCGGGACGTGAGTTCCACAAGCCGCTGGTGAAGGAGGGCGCCGACCGGCCGCGCGCCGTGCCCTACCGCTGGTGCTAGACGCCGCCTAGTCAGCTAGTCTCAGTCGGCCGCACCCTCTCTCTCTCTCTCTCTCCGGCCAGCTTAGCAATGTGAGCAGCAGCAGCAGCAGCAGCAGGGGGCGTTAGTGCCATAGGTTAGGCATATTCGGATCAGACGTCGCGGAGCCGGCGGGCGGCGAGGGACGAGCGGGCGGCGGAGGGACTTCTTTTTAGCTGTGGGTATGTGTGTGTGTGTAAAATATCACCGTAGATGATAGTCACCTTGTAATTCGTCGCGCCTCTCTTGTATTGCAGTTGGGAGTCGTTTGGATACATTTTTTACTTTTTCACATTTTTGTATCGTTGGATTTGCAATTGTAAATAGATTATGTACAAACGGCAGATATTTATATAGCGGTAATTGACGTGAAAATTGCATAGTTCCTTCTTATTTTTGGGGTTGCATTTTTGTACATGCCGTAATATCTCTGTGCGACGCCGATGCGCGTGCCAGGCCGTCGTGGTCGCCGCCTCAGTCCCATGTGATCCCATTCAGGCGGTCCTCGCCGCCGCCCGCACTGTACGTTCTGTATATCTGTATATAGATATAACTATGTGACTCGTGAGTTGGCCCGTCGCCCGGCCGCCCGCCCGTCCCCGCGTCCGAAGCTACGTAACTGCGACACGCTTAGTCGCCCCCCCCCCCTCCCGCGCGCCGCCGCCCCCGCCGCCGGCTCTGTATGGGCCGGCTTTTGGCGTCTCGATACAAGTCATTTTCGGGAATTTCGGTCCCGCTAGCTTCGCTATGGGATATAGGACGAAGTATATGTGATCATTGTATTTATCCCCTGATTGTGATTGACGCTAATTTATGCAATTAATTTTCTAGTTCATACATTTGTATTTCAGTATGGTATCACTTATTTACGGCGAATAATAGGCTAGACTTATTCAGCGTTTTGCGTGTTTAGACTGATTACCCTTGGTTTATTTATGTTAGCCTGTGTGTTGATTGGTGAGTGAGTGAGTGAGTGTTGGGATGCCGACAGACCGTGTCGGCGGTGCGCCGGTCTCGGCCGGCCGGAGCTTTAGAGCGCAGCGCCCGCGGCCGTCTGTTGTGCCGTGTTGATGTCCGTGTTGTGATAGTGTGCGGAACAGCGGCTGTCTGCCCGGCGCCACAGAGCAGCGGCTGTCTGTCCCGAGCCACAGACGCACCAGATGCGGGTCACCATGTCAAAACGGGGCGCAGGCCGCGCGCCGCCCCAATCAAAACGGACGGCTGCCATGGCGGGACACGCCACCTGTGTGTGGCTGGCCCGGCCCGGCCCGCCCGTCGCGGAGCTTTCACGTGTTTGTTCGCAGGGTCAAGCTCCATAAGAAGCTAGCAACCTCCCCGGCATAATGCGTGTGTGACGTGCGCGGCCACCGCGGCCAGCTGGCCCCCGTCGGGCGTGTATTAGGTCCGCCGGCACCGGCCGATCCCTCATAGCCCAGTGTGACGCCCGCCCGCCTCCTTCGGTTGCGTTCGCTGCCGATTGTAATTTGTGTGATGTACAAACGTGTTCCGAGTGGTTTGTACAAAATTTACTGTCATTCATTTATCGTCCTAGTCCATGTCCACCACTACGGCACACTGTTTGATATTTTACTTTGGAGAAAATCGGACGTCGCGCGCGTCCCGTAACGCTTCACCCGTTATCGAACCAGTCTGGTTTGACGTAGCGGCTGCGCTTGCGTCTCGTTTGGATTGGCTGGGAGGTGGCGGTTGGTTGTTGTGTTTGGTTGGATGTGGCCCGGCCCGGCGCCGCGTCTCCGCCGTAAGCCCCGCGGCGGCGCCCGGTGGGAACCGCCGGTCGCCGCGCGCCGCAGCGGGGCCGCCCACAGCCGGCTCTACCGTCCCGTTGACAAGTCATTTTGTAAAACATTTTCTAATTTTATACCGGCGCTGGCAGCGGACGGCCGGCGACCGACCGCCCCCAGCGGCTCCGGTCGCCGTCCGTCGGCCGCTTTCATTCACCCACTTCGGGAATTTTTACTGTTATTTTTGTTGTGTCAGACGTTTTTATGTTTTATAAATAACCGAAAACATAAATAAATAGTGTTGTGTTTTGTTTGTACTGCAGTTTTTTTCTACTGAAGCTTGCCATAGTTGCCCCTGACTGGGGGGCCGACTGGCCTGCGACGGCCAGAGCGCAGCCACCTTTGCCCCAACCGTTTATCATCCACTCCGTATTAACTTATTGTAGCTATTTAAATAAACTGCGATTCAGCTCCCCTGTTTGTGAGTGGGCTTCGTATGTGATCGGCAGAGTCACCGCGTGAACGGCGTGTTGCTCTTCGAGGGAAAGCCGTGCACTAAGTGTGCGCACGTGATATATTCGCCAACTTCACACACCTCGAGATTGCACACCGACCGACCGTCATCAAGCGATTCTGCTCAACATTGTACCAGTATACCTACACGTGTAGTCAAGTTGACGATAGACGCTACATCTGCGTGATTGACTCAATGAGGAGACATTTGGACAGATATACCCTATTAACTACCCTGCCACCGAGGTTAATCGCTCCAGCCCGGAGCACACTGGCACTGCAGTCTCTCTGTACACTCTTAAGCCGCCATGACCGACAGACTGGCACACAGAAGTGTACTCCGCCGGCGCCCTCTGTTCGCTCTGGCGTCGCTGATTGGCCAGGCCAGGTGCTGGGCTGCCGTCTGACGTCAGATGTGCTGTGACCCGGGCCCAGGTCACAGGACCCGCAGCTCGGCCCCGTGGTCAGGTCAGACCGGGTGTCGCCGTCCAGTCCCGGCAGCTGTCCCGCCGTCCCGCTCACAGGCGCTCACAGGTTACCGCGTCTCGCCTGGTCGATCTCGATGGCCACGAACAGCGCCTTAAAGTTGCCGGCGCCGAAGCCCTGCGGAGAGAGAGAGAGAGAGAGAGAGCCAGCCGACGTCAGAGACATAACTGAAGCAGTAGAAATACCGTGCTTTCTGACACTCAGCGGCTTCCCAGTCACAAGTTAACGATTCAAAGCTGCAGCCGCACGGAAAACAGGAACACAGGGCTCGACGAAAGCATCATTCTGTCCCCGTTGATCATCTAAAGTCATCCGATAGGCCACAGAAGGGAGGGGTATCACCGTCCCATCTATTGTCAAGCTGTGCTCTGAATGCCAAGTCAACTGTATCTAACTGTTTAAAGTCCTTTACTTTCGACGACCGTAGGACGTTACGGAAGGGCCTTCATACAACGGCACGGTCACCGCCTTTGGAGCTGGGTGAAGGGACTGGCGGCTGCCAGGGATGAAGGAACGTCACGAAAGGCGAGAGAGCCAGTGCAACTTTGATTTCGTCTTGAGAAACCCAACACTCCTTCAGGCACGCTAGCCAAGGGGCGGCGGCGGAGGCGACTGTCCCCCCCCCTCCCTGAAGAAAAAGGCCTAGATACCGCGCAAAGCGCGGTATCATGGGCTCTTTAAAAGTTGGAAGAACCACGCCTATGAACCATCGAACATGTCAAATGGCCCCTAGCCAGTACGAAGGGAGCGGACCTTTTCATCCGTTCTACTGGGCTCTTTCAACGCTCGGGAATGGGCCCTTTCAACGCTCGGGAATGGGCCCTTTAGAGGCGCCGCCGCCGCCCCTTGGCAAAATCCTGGCTACGTGTCTGACCCCCTTATGCGAGTTCGCTTTGCAAGTGTGGGCTTCTCTCGCCTTAGTAAACCTATCACCAACCATTTCAATAACCAAGGCCAAATATAATATTTTGGCATAAATGTCGAAAAATGAAGGGGTCGTGTCCCCCCCCCCGTGTTTACGCTGTGCGGCTGCGTCTCTGTTCCTCAGATCTGGAGGATGGGTAGGTACTGCGTCTCCGTCCCCCGGGCTGTGTGACGGGCCGCAGCTGCTCTTTATCTGTTCTCACCTGGTGGTTGTGTCGCTGGATCGTCTCGAGGAACACCGTCGGCCGGTCCTGCATGATCTTGGTGAAGATCTGCAGCAGGTAGCCGTCGTCGTCGTAATCGATCAAGATATTCAGCTCCTGGAAAACAAGGAAACAGTCAGTGGAATGGGTGGTGGATTAGGCGACGTAAGGGGACTATCGTCATCATACAGATGGGATGACACAGTGCCGCCGTCTGGTAGATGGCGGTAGTGCCGCCGCCTGATGCAGTATGTTAAGTGCTGCCACCTGATAGATGATACCGGAATGTACAGTGCTGCCATCTGTAACAGAATGGTACAGTGTTTCCATCTGAGCTGAGGGCGGTCGGGAGTCTGGTGGTATGACGTCACTCACCTGTAGCACGTCCAGGCTCTCCTCCACCTTGACCTTGGAGAGTTTTAGCTGCGTTCGGAGCTCGTCGTAGTAGGAGTCCGGGATGGTGAGGAACTCCTGACCACGTGCCTTCATCGCGCGAATCTGTCGTACGTACACAGACGGGGGTGGGTGTGAGGGGTGCGCGTGGCATCAGAACTCGCATTGCTTCTCATTGATACAGTCACAAAAGCGAAAATGAAGTGAAATACGGAGCAGTGAGACCGCTGCTGGCGTTCTACTCACGGCGCCGATGATGTCTGACGTGTTCAGTGCGATGTGCTGCACTCCCGCTCCGCCGTAGAAGTCCACGTACTCCTGGATCTGGGACTTCCTCTTACCCGGCGCCGGCTCGTTGATCGGCATCTGAGGACCTCCGAGACGGTCAGGGTCTGATGGAGGACCTCCGATACGGTCAGGGTCTGATGGGGGACCTCCGATACGGTCAGGGTCTGATGGGGGACCTCCGAGACGGTCAGGGTCTGATGGGGGACCTCCGAGACGGTCAGGGTCTGATGGGGTACCTCCGAGATGGCCAGAGTCTGATGGGGACCTCAGAGTCTGATGGGGACCTCAGAGACGGTCAGGGTCTGATGGGGGACCTCCGGGACGGTCAGGGCCTGGTGGGGGACCTCCGAGGCGGTCAAAATTAGGGTTAAATAAAGATGTTGATGGAAAGTAGACGGATGCAGCAACAATTCAGCATTTCGCAAAGATGCAGCAACATTTTTGTTCTGTTTCCCGAATCAAAAACACAGCTTCTATACTAAAACCCAGATCTGAATCTCCATCCCATATCCCAGTCCTCTCTCACAATCTGTGGACGTGCCACTACTCTTCACCTTGATGGTCTCGTCCCAGTTGGTGACGACGACGGAGCGCAGGGCCGAGAACTCGGTGCTCAGCTGTTTGTCGTCGATGGACCAGAAGCGGTGGAAGGCGAGCGACTTCTCGTACCAGTCGACGGCGCTGTTCATCTGCAGGTCGGGCTGGTTGCCGACCACGTGGTCGACGAACTTGAGCCCTACGGTGGGCAGACTGGCCAGCAGCTTGTTCTCTTTGCCGATCGGCTTCTTGAAGCCGGGAAGGAAGAGGCCGCGGTACGAGCCGCGCTCCACCAGCGTGTGGGTCGTGTCACCGTACTGCGGCGGTACAGGCAGGGTACGTCAGGTCACTGTACTGCGGTACAGGCAGGGTATGTCAGGTCACTGTACTGCGGTACAAGCAGGGTACGTCATGCGTCTCTCATCACTGTAATCTGGCAATTTGCTGTGCCTTATGTCGTGGGAAAGGTACACACACAATACATAAACACCCGTGCAGGGTATCGAAGAAAAGGAAACAGTGATGAAAAGACGTGTGACGTGAGACGTGAGACGTGAGACGTGTGACGTGAGACGTGAGACGTGAGACGTGAGACGTGAGACGTGAGACGTGAGACGTAAGACGTGAGACGTGAGACGTGAGAAGGAGGTGGGATAGCGTAGCAGTGAAAAGCAAATGCGAATGAATTCAAAATGGACATATTGCAAGTTGCAACACAACTTCTACTATCTCGGCATGAATATTCGCAGAAAATGTTCTCCATTTATCACTTAAAGTCCGTGCGCAGTAATATCAACGTTCATTAAAAACCATGACTGTAAAAAATGAAATGCTCTCGTAATCATCGCAATATTCCGTAATTTGGTTTCTATCGTTACTGGATTTAATGTCACCAAGCATATTCTAAGAGTTAAAAACTATTTTTCGCATATAACACCCAAGGGCGTCGCCAGTCCTCACTTTCTGAAGTTGGGGGGACGGAGGCATTCTGAAGTTGATTCTTTCCGTGCAACGCCCATAGGCGTAATGACAAAATCCGGAAATGTGAAGGGACGTGTCCCCCACCGTCCCCCGCTTCCGACGCCCATGATAACACCTCATCTGAAGCCTTAAACGCCCATACCCACTACGACATGCACCCTAAACATGAAGCTGACGTGGCTGATCTGCATAACATGACGATAGGCGACAGAGACGGAGATACTGCACGGTTATAAGACGCACCGTTTGCACGACAGCGAAGCGGATCGAGCCTCCCTCATCGCTCTCCTCCCAGATGTCCTTGACGATCTTGGCGCCGCGCTTCTTGGCGTGCTGCAATCACCAGACAGTGGGTACACACGGGTCACCGGGGGCGTGTTATAGGATTGACCAGTCAACAGGGTAGGCTCATCAGTCATCATCAGAAACGGCCGGCGCGGCGGCTGCAGTCGGTTACCAGGGAAGGTTCGCCAGGACCAGGGCCAAATGACGGCTCCGAGGCCGTACTTTTTACTAAGTTATTGATGACTCAAATAGCGCTCCGTCAAAGCTTCAAGGTAACTAGCTTTATGATAATATCGTTTACAACACTTCGAGAGAACGCAAAAGTGGCTCCAGAAAAACATCCATGTCTGAGCCTAATGGACGATTTTAAAGAGCTGTGACGTGTCATGGTTGCGACATACCTCTACAATGGCGTCCAGATCTTCCACGGTGAAGGCCACATCCTTGACGCCGTCGCCGTGCTGTACCAGGTGTTCTCCCATCTCCCGGTTGCCCGGCACCAGCGCCGACTTGAACACGAAGAAGATGTCGTTCTGGCTGATGCAGTGCGCGGCCACATCGCGACTGCCCGTCTCCAGGCCGCTGTACGCGTGCGGTGTGAAGCCCATGTGAGTGCAGTAGTACGCGGCTGCCTGGGGGACGGGCAGTGATATACATGTGGTTATGGTAGCATGAGATGGGGGAGGGGGGTCAGTGAAGCTTAGTCAGAAGAGTGGTGGGCTCGGAATCCACGTCTGTCAAGACAGCTCAGATTCGGATTCGGATTCACATTCACCGGATTCCTACGATTTGCTGAAAATTGGCACACATGTACTACTCAGCATCCTCATTAACTGGTGTAAAGCGTTGACCTTCATATTGAGAACTTTGACCTCCAGAGGTCTTCGAAGGTCAAGGTATCCATGCGCTCCGGCCCTCCGGGTTCGAATAACCGTGGCGAAGTTTTCTGGTCTACTCTGCCCGGCTGCCCGCTTGGGTCGGCGCAGAGATCCCTACCTTCGATAAATGACCCAACAGTCGCGTCTTTATTAAATCCAACTTCGTTCTCCACGAAACATTTTTTCGTTGTTGCATTTAAGCATTGTTTGACGTGATACATTTTTTAATTGTGACGCTGTGAATTGTGAGTCTGTTACCGAAACATTCGCGTTTTAGCTAAAATTATATCTACTTCAATTTTGTTGCAGCAACGCATCATATCTCGCGCTAATCTTCGTACGCGATAGCGTCATATATAAATAATATATATATATATATATATATATCTATTATATATATTATATATATATATATATAATCCAAATATTTTTAATAGAAGGATTTCCGAGGTTAGACCCCGCGCTTAGCATAGCTTGTTGCGCAGGCCCTAACCGCACCAGCCAACACCCGATCACGGAATTAATGACGTCCGACAGAATTAAGAAGCGGTTCTCTGACATCGCTTGACCTTGAGTCCGACTGCTGCCACCGGCCGCAGGTTATCCCAGTCAGGGGCAAATGGCGAGCGCCGAAGCGACTCCAACCTGGGCTGTCACTACCGGGAGATGTCAGAAGCCCAGCGCTCTCCCGACTGAGCTACAGGGGCGGAAACGAATAGTGTTTGCATTTTGTATCGAATCAAATGTGAACAGAAAGACTATGTTTAAAATAGTCCCGTCCTTAACCAACGCTCTCCCCACAGCCGCGGGATGCGGACAACACCATGAGGCTAGGACTAATGTGATGCAGCCTTCGGGCGGGCGGAAGGTGGCCAGGCGGGAGGGAGGGAGGGAGGAAGAGCGGGACGGACTCGGAGCCGCCGCCGCTGCCAGGGGCTACTGATGGCGGACGAGATTCGCTGGCCAGGCAGCGGGGCCACGGCGCTCCATGGCCTGATCTGTCTCTCGGCGCTCCGTGACCTTCTGTCGCTCCTCGGCGCCACCACTGCCGCCGCCGCGCCGGTCTGGTCCGCGCCGTCCGACACGCTGGTCCGACACGCTGGTCCGACAGGTCGGCTGCACGTGACCAGACTCGTAAGCAGGGTGACCGGGAGGGCTCTCTGGTCACCTGACTACAGCTGCATACAGCCGGCTGCTCGTCAGCGAGGGGGCGCAACAACAGGTTTGGCCTTGTGGCCCTGATGCTGTTTATTTAGCATGGCTTGCTTGAAGGACGCAGAGGGATCTTGGCAAATATTGGCGGGATAAGGCTGCCGCCTGCCAGAGTCATTGCTGCATCAGCTGAAACGAGAGCTGCCATTGGCTGGTTCTTGTGATTAATTTCGAGCCTAGCTCGAGTGACATTGGGATTCGGCCGGTTATTCATCGTTAACGTGTCAGTCAAGACAAATTGGAAAATGCACACTAAAAGCCATCGTGCTCTCATAAAGCTCGTCAAAAATGTTACATATTTTAATAGGACACTATACTTCTCACCATGCCTCCCAATAATCGACACACCGGCACAGAATCACTGAGGCGATAAAGTGACGCAACGTTCGAATGGTCGGGCCAGCTCTTATGTCGAGCTAGGGAGATCAGCTGGGAGGCATCTAAATGTATAACGGACCTTTCCGAGAGTGCAGCTGCACGCGCCTGCCGGAGCTGCCCCAAGCTGACGAGTCGCCAGCGCTCTGGTCGGCGTCTTCCAGTCGCAGAGGCAGGGCCCCGATGAGTGCTAAACTTTGTATGTGGTTGGTGGGGAAAATCCACACCAACTTGAGAGTTTGGTGCTGGAACAATCCACAACCAACTTGAGAGTTCTGGTGTGGAAATCCACACCCAACTTATTATACGAGGGATGCCAATTTTTATATTCCAAGGGGCTTTTTTAGGGGCGGTGTACATTTTAAAATGTCCATTTATAAATAAGAATTCGTTTTTGCCACCATTTGAAAGACGGAGTGGACGAAATTCGGGTGAAGTCAAAAGGAAAAACAAATTAATACATGACATAATCACAATCCACGCCAACTTTGAAAATGTGTCTACGCCCATGAGCAGGCCTGTCGCCAGTCGGTAGTACAGCTATACTCCCTGCACTCATTTCCCACCAAGAAAGTGATGCGGTAAAGTGGACGAACTCACTCACCTGTTTGGCATTTCCCACCCAGAACGTGACGTGGTCAAAGTGGACGAACTTGCCCATCCGGCTTTCTCGCCTTGTCCGTGTAGGTCGCTGAACAGAAACGGATATTTTGTAAGTACAGCGCCAAGCATCTTGGGTCATTGCATAGGCATATGGCTATATTATTCCCGCGCATTTGACTGGGTCTCAGCCTGATCGACCATTAACTCGGGGGGGGCGTTAAACGCCCTCGAGGTTATCTTCCGAACCAATGATCGCAGCGAGACGCGCACGGCGGCATTCGAAAGTACTCCATGAGACAAATATAAGGCTCACTCAAAATATTTTAAATCGAGGTCACATGTCAGGTCACGTTCAGGTCTAAGGTCAAAATCAATGTATTTGATCGAGGTACCCGTCGTTGTATGTGACAATGCAGTGTTTTTCACTAATATAAGAGTCGCACGCTATTACATTATAACAGTCGTCAGCAGCGCTCTGAGACGTTGTTTTCGGAGCCGATCACTTTCAAGATCATTCCAACAACGAACCAACGAACCGGACAGGCATGCAGCCATTCTGCGCAGTCATACGGGTTCTACGCAGCATCAGTGTGTTTGCAATAGTCCGGCAGTGACTGCGTCACAAGGCCACTAGTGTGTTCGGAAATAGCGAATCAAAGGCCTACGAAGTGACGAACATCTGTACCGTAACATCGCTGCCATTTTACTGGTGTGCATCTATATGTCATTTGTCAAGTTTGGGGGCAGGAACCACGAGGGATTACTTCCTCGACACTCGACAGCCCTGACGACGTGCATTGTATACTACCATACCATGCCATACCACACCATACTACACACCGACACCAAACTACCCAGGTAACAGATACCGTTGTAACAACGTTGTGAAAAATTAAGCTTGGAAATTTTGCGTTTTAACAACGTTGCGACAACGTCGTTGAATGTTGTGGAAGAAAAAGGTTGTATAAACGTCGCTGTTAAACGTTACAGCACGTTGTATCGTTACGATGTCACAACTTTGTTCTATTGACTTGGGAAGAACAGCTCGCATTGTGGTTCAAGTATCTAAATTGAGCATATTCACCATCTTACCAAGATTAATGATCGACCACGTAGGTCACGTTAGCTATGCTTGTCAAAAGTAACGTAGTGTAGCAACGGTTGTTTTCAACGTTTTGTGAGCGTCACAAGAGTAACGTTTTGACAAGTTCCTGGGGAGTTACAAAATTACACATATCACAACGTGTGTAGTTGTGTTGCAACCTTGTCACAACGTAGCGACAACGTAAAATTGTTAGCTGGGTACACAGTAGGTACACACCAAAGGGTCCGAGATCAGTGCGGACTGGTCAGACATCATTATTTAATCTTTCCCCAGCAGTTATACTGGTTACCCGAACCCTGGCGGCCAAATGACTTTTGCACAGCTCATTAAATTACATGGATAGACCCCGTTAGACGAGTCCCTGCTTTAGGTACAATGTACGCATGTGTAGTGCGGAACAGTATTTCAGTGAAAATACTGTTCCGCAGGACACGTTTCCTCACCACCCCTGTGATTGATATGATCGTCTGCCGTCTCATCTACAGGGTGTCTTCTCCTCCACTGGAGAAGACACCCTAAACCAGCTCCTGTCAGCCAATGTAGACATCATTTTGGAAAGCTTTCACATTCGAAGGGCCTCGAAAGGCACACATTGACGTGTCGCCTCCTGACTGCCTCATGATTAACGCGCCGTCTCGAAGACTCGTCTAAAGACTCGTCTACGTCTGAAGTCTCGTCTACGTCTAAGGACGTGCTGTCTCCGTCTACATCTGAAGACGTACCGTCTCGTCTACATCTGAAGACGTACCGTCTCGTCTACATCTGAAGACGTGCCGTCTCGTCTACATCTGAAGACGTGCCGTCTCGTCTACATCTGAAGACGTACCGTCTCGTCTACATCTGAAGACGTGCCGTCTCGTCTACATCTGAAGACGTACCGTCTAGTCTACATCTGAAGACGTACCGTCTAGTCTACATCTGAAGACGTACCGTCTCGTCTACATCTGAAGACGTGCCGTCTCCGTCTCAGGACTGTCCGCCAAACATCGAACATCTGCCATCTACGCATATGGCGTAATAGAGGGGGAGGGGCTGACCCCACACTTTTCGTCATTTTTTTGCTTGGTGGTAAATTTTGGAAGGCAAAAGTTTTGTCAAGACAAGAAGAGTCCAAATCTGCAAAGAAATCTGCCATAGGGAGGTTGTGGTTTATCTCGGGACAAGATCAACGTTTCACTGTCCATAATCAAAACCTGCTGTCACCACTGTCAGTGCCCTTGGCTTCGCAATCTAATTCCTCCCTGGTGACCCTGGAAGTGGACAGCCGACAGGTCACCACTTTCGACACTCACAGTTTACATTTCACACGCACAATGCAGGCTGGAGTACACTTGTCCTCACCGCGTCGCCGGATCGCATTGTATAGTGTATACCATACCTTACCTCCAACATACATTTAACATTTATCATGGTCGACTTTCCACGTCACGGCCTTCTCATGGACCAGGCGAGTCCGGGCGGATTTTCAGCCATCGCCAGCTCAGTGGTTCATCTCACAACTTACCATGGCGATCCCTGGAGAAGTGGAGAAGTGGAGGAGGGCGACAGTGGAGAGAGAAGTCACGCACACACACACAGCCGTCAGTGGTCAGCCCTCCTCACGTGTGGTCTGGCCAAGGTACCCTGGTCTGGCCCGGCACCGCTGGAACTTCGGCGGCGGTCGGCACGTCACTCCTGAAAGCTGAGCACTGATAGGTCGCGTCCCGGCAGACCGGCGTGCCATTGGTGGAGGTGGAGGCGCGGCCGCGGGCGCGGTGGCATGGTGGCGGGCTCGCAGGCCCCAGGGCTGATGGACGAGCTGATCTATCGCGGGACGGGACGGGACCGGGCGGCCGCGAGCAGGGCCTTTACAATAGGCGACGAGAGAGCTATCCCGCCATCCAGGAGCCATTGGAGGCATTGACAGGCCGGCTGCGCAGTATGTAGGTATGTATCCAGTGGCACTGCACTGGCTTACTGGACGGACAGACGGACAATAGAGCCAATTAACCCGGCATTGACTGGGGTCTTAGCTGGGCTGGGTACCATTGACTAGGGGGTGCGTTATCCCCTGGTTATCTTCCTAATCAATTATCACAGCGAGACGCGCAAGTCGGCATTCGAAAGAGCTCAATAAGACGAACATAAATCAAACTTCATTCAAACTGAGATCGTATGTCAGGTCCGATCAAGGTCAAAGGTCAACAATCGAGATATTTGAGTTTATGGGCAATACTTTCCCATCAGCTTTCGAATGCCGACAGAATCACTTTCAAAGCTGCCGCTTAAATATGATACCACATCCCTGATGAACGCAATATAGAAGACTTCGTTGGCAAAAGGTTCCAAGGTCAAAGTTCAGGTCACAAAAGATCACTATGCACAAAACCATATACGAAAGTCAAAGGTCATGCAACACATGTAGTATTATTTTGTGCGCAAATTCGATTAGTGATAGCTCATTTCACCAACCTGACGTCATGCTATGCTGAAGTTGGTGTCAATGCGAAGTTCAAAACATGGTACAAGGTCAAAATTTAAAATTATACAAAGGTCAAAATCAGGTCACAAGGTCAAAATTTAAAATTGATACACATAAATAATCAATACATGTTCGTGGACTAATTTTGTTTTTAAATTACAGCATTGTCATTTATTTGTATTTATCTGGTCAATAAAAGCAGAAAAACACAATGTCAAATTATGACGTTATGAGTTACCTAACTTAAGATGCAATGTCATTCTGGGGTAAAAAAAGCCGCCGTCCTGGGATGGCGTCGGCGACCAGATAGCCTCCTGTGCTGACTAAAGAAGCGACCAAAAACGGCTGAAAAACGTCTCTCATTAAGTTTCGCTTTCATATTTTCGGAGATTTTTTAAAAAAGTACATCACTAAAATATGTTGGTCTGGGTATCTAAATGTCCCTCTAGAGCGCAAAGCAAAAAACCTACACGCCATCCACCAGTGGCGGATCTACGGTTGGGCAAATTTTGCAATGCCAACCCCCCCCCCCTCTCCCCCCCACACCACACATCCAACCGTCCGAAATCAGCAACAAAATACAACATTTCATGATAAGATTCACACAGCAAAGTTTGCTTTAAATCAGCTACCAATGCATAAGCAAGCGAAATCCGATAACTTTTCAGAATTGTGTGATTTTTTGTGAAATCCCCCCCCCCCAACTCCCGTTCTGGATCCGCCGCTGCCATCTTCCACCAAGTATCTACCACGTTTCCTCCTCGGCGCCCATCGGCGCTTTTCATGCGACCACAACGCTAAACCAATATCAGTGACTAAATACAGTGGAAAAAGCAATCACCGCACCCGTCCCGGTCCTCACCGCATTCATCGGTGCCGTCCCCGCGTCTGTATATTACGACGCCCGACGCCACCCGAGTCCGACCGGACAATGGTACGGACCCCTTCGGTCCCGTTTAAAATGCCTCTGGCGACCCCCAGGTAGACATTCCTGACGGGTGCAGTTAGGACCGGGGGACCGGGGGTCGGCAGCCGAACGCGACCCGCTGGGGAGGGGCAGATTTTTCGCTCCTGTCTATCTCCCGGACCAATTGTTGGATCGAGACGAAATATGTGACAATCAAAAGGTCAAATATAATTATGAATATTGAATATATGTAGCAGTGAATTTTTTATGACATGGCTGGCCGACGGCTGGCTATCGGGATTTGGGTCAGACGGGCTGCGGCCAGGCAGCCAAGACGGGCAGGGACGTAGCTAAGGGGGGGGGGGGCACAGGGCCATCACAGCCCCTCCCTGAGCAAAATAATTCACACGTAGATGAATGGGAATTTCTCTAAACCCCCCTGCCCCCTTGCCCGCCCCGCCCGGTCAGCAGCATATGGGTGAGGAACAAAAATTTTCCCGACGTGTCCCCCTGATAAAAAATCCTGGCTACGTGCCTTGGAGGACGGGTTGAGGTCGGTCATAAAAAATAGAGCCGTGTTAACCTCTACCAAGCGAGCGGCTTCTGTGTAATTTGAGTCGGATTCGCTAGTGCAAGCAAACGTACAGTGGGCTTGCCGCCACAGGGGGACGGGGGGGACGCGTCCCCCCAATCTTTGAGGGTGGGGACTGGGGGCGTGATCCCCCCAATATCATGTACCGTATTTTTCCAGAAAGTAATGTTATGATCTTCTTGCAATGTACAACTTTGCTTAAATTTATTTTAATTGTCGAAAGCACCGCAGATGAAACTTTAAAATACAGTGCTTGTATTTTTTTTACAAATCAGTTTAAAAAAAATCATATAACGCAAACATTTTCTATATAGTTGCCCATATTTGGTAGCACCACGGATTTGCACATTTTGAAGATTCTTGATTTGAGAACATACACTGTGTACTAATGTGACTCACACGATCACCGATTGGTGACCGTGGTGTGGTTGCCTGTTTGATAAATTATATCGATCTCGATGATTGAATTGATCCTATATTCCAGACTTGTAATGACCTCATAATTTTGTTTTGTTTGATTCGATTAAGTCTGACTTACAACCGAAGAACTGACTCAACTCTTGACTCAAGTGCAGCTTTTTACAAATTGAGTTCGACTCACTCATGACTCTTCCAAAAATATATGACTCATGAGTCGACTCATGACTCAACTCTGAGTCAGTTACAGATCTGATATATTCCTATACCGTATTTAAACGCCTTGGATGTAGATATGCATCATCGACTGTCACCATGGGTCATTTGGTATGGCAGCTGCGGGATCCAGAAATGGGAGTTTGGGGTGAGCAAATTCAAAAAAAAGTCTCCACACTATTCTGATAAACTTCTCGGATTTCGCTTGCTCATGCATTGGTAGCTGATTGAAGCAAACTTTCCTTTGCAAAAGTTTCCTTAGATTTCTTTCTATATCATGAAATGTGTCATTTTTTTCCCGATTTCGGACGATTGGGGGGGGGGGGCAAATGCCCTTTTTGCCCAAACCGTAGATCCGCCACTGGGTTTGGGTCCGCTGCCAAGTCCACACTAACTTTGAAAACTTTCTACACCATGGTTGTATTGGTCTATTTTTGTAAATACCATTTGTGGTTAAGTTTAAAGACAGCTTTTGCGACAAATTTTCTTCGAGCCCCTCCCTTCGCAAAAACCTGCCTATTTTATTAGTTCAAGAACATTTTTGAACTCCGCACGAGACTCAAGCAATTGGATATCACTGCTATGCATGCCATAATTTACTCCCTCGTTAAAAAAACGGGTACCATGCGGTCACGAACTTTGACTTCCCACTTGGTCATTATGTCATTCAGCATGCACCGTCTGTGGGCCGCCTCTGACTGGTGCCACACATTATATAATTTTAGCTCCCATTCCGCGACACCTTAAATGATAGATAATGGCACGACTGATATTTGCAATACCTAACAACGCGCCCCGATGGTGTCTCCAGCCGAAGGCGCCCTGGGGGGGGGGCAGATTGGCTTGCCCCTCGTTATCTTCCGAACAAATAACGCAGCGAGACGCGCCAAGGTGCAATAGAAAGCTTCAACATGAGACACATCCTTTTTATTTTATTTTTGTCATTGACATAAGTCACATGTCAGGTCACTGTCAGTCAAATTTGTCAAGAAATTGAGATAGGCATTTTTAGTTTTTGGGTAATATTGTCCATCCAAAGCCTTAGATTGAGACTATTGTATCGCACAAAGTGCTCTCAACAAAGGTATAATGCATCTTCTGCAAAGTGCAATTATAACTTAATGTCAAGGTTAAAATCAGGTCACAAAAGGTCACTGCGCTGGCCAGAGGTCTACGGAAGTCATGCAACACATGTGTTATGGGTTGTTGTACAGTGTACACATATAATTCGTTAGTAGGAGCCATTTTTACAACCTGATACCATAAAAGGTCGAGGTCAGGTCGTATAAGATCAAATTTTAAAATTTATTAATATAAGTAAACAATGCATGCTTTTAGGCAAATTTTGTTTCAGAAATATGGCGGTGGCATTTATTTGTCAATAAAAGACAAAAAGTAATAACAATTGTCATAAGTTACTTATACTTGGGAGCCATACAGGGGCGTGGGAAGTGCTTTCAAGTTGGGGGGGCGAACTTTTGAGGACCTGCATGTAGCACAAATTATTGGCTAAAAAAAAGCGATAATTTTCGCTGTGGTCGCCAACCGCGTTATATCGCAACAGGATTATCGCCATATATCGCCACCAAGTCCACCGATATACGGAATCTAATCCCCGATATATCGCCCAACCCGTTTGGATGCGTCAATGCCGGCGACCGCCTTGATCCGGAATTTCGTTGTGACCACTTTTATTTTTTTAGATCCCTGGCCGACTTTCTCTCTGCTGAACGTCAGGGGAGCAGAGTCAACATCATACATCTACAAGACTATAATGACGCGTTATGCTTAAACAACAACGAAACACCGTAACCTACCGCCAATGCCAAAACACTGAAAGATTATTTCTGCCTGTAGCGCCTAGAAATATTTCCATGAAATATAGCATTTTAACCTGCGAAAAAGCATTACAACTATTGCGACCAATGAGTATTTTATCTACCGTGATTGTGAACCAAAGAAAATAGCTCTACATCAACGTTTACGACGAAGAAATTATATCCTAATACTACTACTAGTGTGCCGCTGTATTTAGCAGTGTTTCCCACTGCTACGATGGTCAAATAGGTAATGTGGCGGTGCACTGCTCTAGATGGAAAGATGCAAAACCAGCTTCTAAACTCAATGAAGTTTTAATTTTATTTACTTGAATTTTTGATTGAACTACACCTTTGTTCTAACAAAACATAAACATTTTTTTGTAGACAGTGCCGTTGACTGATTCAATAATTAAAAGATTCCAGAAAAAGACGGGGGAGGGCCGACACCTAGCTCCCAAAGTTGGGCGGCGCGCCCCACAGGTCCAAAATTGAAAGGGGCGAGTTTGCCCCCACTGCCCCCACGGTTCCTTCGTCCCTGGAGCCATAAGTCAGTCAAATATAAAATATTGTTTCAAAATTTGCTTTGGTATCTTTCATACTAAGTTCTCTCACGTATATTCCGGTTTTTGGAATATCGTTAATTAAAGATTTCGGTTTTGTGAGACATTTCACATTTTGTATTTTCATGTGTCAAAAACGAAAAAATGAATTAACTCCGAGAGAGCCATTTTAGAGCGAATGTTATTTCCTTTCTTTTTATGTTGTTTTTTTGTTTGCTATTTCTTCTGAGTTCCATTTGCTAAGATTTTTCAAACATTTATAGTTTTCCACCAAACAATGGCATGACATGACGCCATTACAAGCTTCAATGTCTCCAAAAACACCCAATTTCTAGAAAGTGTAGGTAATGCATCAAACATAACTTGTCCTGAGTCAATGGTAATATATAATTCCAAAGCACGGGCCGTGAAAAATATTTTTTTGTTGACCGAGCCTCAAGAGCTGAATATTCCCCGAGAACCGAAGCGCGGACGGGCTAAAAAATTTCAACGGCTCGGACCGAGGTCTCAAGATAATTATTCGGCCCACAGTGTGGTATAAATTGACCATTAATGGCCGCTGAGCAGGATTTTTTCGTCTCTTTATTACTATTTCCGCAAGATTTGGAAACCATTTCGGCCCGGGAAAAAATGTTTTCCCGATCAAATAACATTGAAGCTTAATGTTATACCACTTCCCCCCCTCACGTGCTAACGTCAAAGAGATGTCCTCGGCCATATGGCAAAAATCCTAGATTTTCAAGCAATTCCAGCTCTTTCTGATGGTGCCAGCCGTCTGTATTTTCCTTTTCCCCTTTTTGTAATTTATGGCTAATTTCACCCAAAGCTATGAAAAGAGAGGAAAATGCACCCCATCATAGAAAAAAGTAGATTGCATTGATATTTTTGGCAAATTCCGCTAAAAATGGCACTAGCAAAAATCGCATCGCCGATCCCCCCCCCCGTCCCCCCCCCAATATCAAACACGTGGCGGAGCCCCTGCAAACGTACAACCGGTCTTAGTCAGGTGTCCGTGTTTGGCGAGATCGGCAAACTGGTTTGGTTAAAGGGTATATGAAATATATCTGACCTTTGCATTTAATTTAAGGTTAACAAAGCCGAATACAAATCAGGCAGCCAGCATGTACTTCGCCATTTGCATGAACAGAAACGTGAGACCAGTGTTACTGGGAATGCCTGTGTTAAAGGATTTAAATGTGTTAAACTGTTGGAACGGCGACCAATTTTTGGGAAAATAATCCAGTCGACAACCATCTTTCAGTTGTAGGTATTTTCTAGCCCTGATGCCATAAGTCAGTCAAAAATAGTGATATTATTTTAAAATTTGGATGTGGTAGCTCAGGTAGTTAAGCCTACACATGGTTCTCTGACATATATTTCGGTTTCTGATTATCTTTGCAAATTTTGATTTTAAGGTCATTTTCGGGGGAGGGGTCACAAACTATAATTTTTACAATTCCGAGATTGCCATACAAGTTTTCTATCTTTTGACGTTTTTGGATTGCATTTGGCTCCAAATGTCACTTTTGTACGGGTTGTTGAAGTGTAGCTGATTTTAATGTTAAACTCGTGTGAAGTGACGTCACTAAATGCGCTACATCTCGAATAATTTCCGACGAAATTGCTTCAGTTTCGCATAGAAGACGTATATTCGATGTCGAAGAAGGGGTAAGAAATTTCACGTTAATGGCGCTATTGAGTTTTGCGTTATTTTGAAAGTTCATCAGAGGACTCTAAATGCACCCCCCCTCCCCCGAGTCGATGCCGGGTTAACACGCGCACTGTCGCCTGCCGATATTCGTGAAGTTAGCGACTTATTCAGCGACGACCTCCGATTTCTGTCAATATGACATATACCTAATACCTATGGTCAATTTGACCCCGAAAAACACAAATCTGACGTTTGTTTTTTATCAAGCGCGTCGCCTTCAAGGTCAAAATAAAGATGAAAGGACGGGAACTGAAAAAATTGTCAGATTTTACCGTTCTATTTTCAATTAATTTACCAAAATGTAGCTTGGGGCAGGGTCGACATTGAAAACCAAAATTATAAAGGTCCTACTTGAATGTAAAAATCAAGGTCCAGGGGACGGGGAACTGAAGAGGTATTAGCGTGTCTCGCCGTCCCGACAAACCGCACCTTCAATACATTTTGTTTCAAGGTCATAGGTAAAGGTCAAGGTCACTTTGGTAAACGGTGTATCCTCTAAAATCTTTATTTATCAATCGATTCGATCAAAACAAACACCTTACCGTGTTTCGCCGTCCCGACAAACGGCACCGCCGAGGAATCTGGTTTCAACGTCATAGGTCAAGGTCAAGGTCACTTAAGGTCATTTTGAAAAACGGTGTACCCTCTAAAATATGTATTTATCAACCGATTCGATCAAAACAATCAACATAGCGTGTCTCGCCGTCCCGACAAACCGCAACTCCAAGGAATTCGGTTTCAAGTTCATAGGTCAAGGTCAAGGTCACTTAAGGTCACTTTGGGAAACGATATACCCTCTACAATCTGCATTTATCAACCGATTTGATTTAAGAAAAGACACCGTAGCGTGTCTCGCCGGTACACCTTTTCCAAAATGACCTAAAATGATGTTGACCTTGACCTATGACCTTGAAACTAAATTACTCTGAGGTGCGGTTTGTCGGGACGGCGCAACACGATATGGTGTTAGTTGTGATCGAATCGGTTGATAAATACAGATTTTAGAGGGCACACCGTTTCCCAAAGTGACCTTGACCTATAAACTTGAAACCAATTTCCTTTGAGGTGCGGTTTGTCAGGACGACGAGACACGCTATGTTGATTGTTTTGATCGAATCGATTGATAAATACATATTTTAGAGGGTACACCGTTTTTCAAAATGACCTTAAGTGACCTTGACCGTGACCTATCACGTTAAAACCAAATTCATCGGCGGTGCGGTTTGTCGGGACGGCAAAGACACGGTATGGTGTTTGTTTTGATCGAATCGGTTAATAAAACTACAGATTTTAGAAGGTAAACCATTTTTCAAAATGACCTAAAGTGACCTTGACCTATGACCTTGAAACCAAATTCCTCGGAGGTGCGGTTTTTCGGGACGGCAGGACACGGTATGGTGTTTGTTTTGATCAAATCGGTTAATAAATACAGATTTTAGAGGGTACACCGTTTTCCAAAATGACTTAAGGTGACCTTGACCTTGACCTATGACCTTGAAACCAAATTCCTCGAAGGTGTTGTTTGTCAGGACGGCGAGACAGGGTAAGGTGTTTGTTTTTATCGAATCGGTTGATAAATACATATTTTAGAGGGTACACCGTTTTCCAAAGTGACCTTGACCTTGACATATGACCTTGAAATCAAATTCCTTCGAGGTGCAGTTTGTCGGGACGGCGAGACACGATAAGGTGTTTGTTTTTATTGAATCAATTGATAAATGGAGGTTTTAGAGTACACCGTTTCTAAAATTACCGTAAGTGACCTAGACATTGAAATTAAAATCCTCGGATGTGCGGATTGTCGGGACGGCGAGACACGGTATGGCGTTTGTTTTTATCGAATCGGTTGATAAATAAAGGTTTTAGAGGGTACACCGTTTCAAAAATGACCTTAAGTGACCTTGACCTATGACATAAAAACGAAGTTCCTGAGAGGTACAGTTTGTAGGGACGGCGAGACTCGGTATGGTGTTTGTTTTGATCGAAACGGTTGATTAATAAAGATTTTAGAGGGCACACCGTTTACCCAAGTGACCTTGACCTATGACCTTGAAACCAAATTCCTCGGAGGTGCAGTTTGTCGGGACGGCGAGACACGGTATGGTGTTTGCTTAGACCGAATCGGTTGATAAATAAAGATTTCAGATGGTACACCGTTTTCCAAAAGGACCTTAACCCTATTACTGTCGGGGGGGGGGGGCGAATCGGCCCCCTTGAGGTTTTTCGCGTACAGTTCATTCATAACTTAACCTACATTCTTCAAACTTGCTGACCTTTCCTATCATTTCATTGCGCATCGAATGGTGTACTTCTTCCCAAAATTAAATTGTTAGGAGGGGTCCAAGACAGTTTTTAGGAGGGCGTGTTCGGCCGTTTTGACACGAAATCTGTGCATGGCTAAGCACTCGTGGAGAGTTGTGTGTTGAAGGAAAGTGTTAGCGAAAACAGACATCGGTAGATAATTGATCGTTCTTTCAGATGGTAATGTCAAAATTTTGAATTTTGAAATCCAAAAATTTGGAAAAACTTATTTTTTCTCAAAATGATACAAGTTTTTATTATCAATAATTTTCAAAAAACGGAATTTATCTTGAGAAAACATGTCAATTAATATGTTTTGAAAGTTTCAGGGTAATATCTAAATATTGATGACCTGATGTCAGGTCAAATGCTAACCTTCCAATGAGTAGATATATGGTGAAAAATCAAAAACAAGGGTTTAACACATTGTATCAATCCAATTATTTCAGATAATGTTATCCTTAGGCCTTCTTGATAACAGGATGATTTTTTAGTCAGTGCACTCTTTTAAAAGGCATTCAAGGTCACGACACAACATTTTTTCAATAATCCGTGAGAGAGCAAACACAGAGAATCGCAATGGTCTAACAAACTTTTGTCTCGTCAATCGGCAATCTTTTGATATGCAGTTTGACCGACTTATGTCACCTTGACCTTGACCCGGGGTCAAATTTTTAATTTGACAAAATTGGTATGATTAGAACCGCAATGACGAGAGAAACACGATGGTATCAAAATAAGTGCTCTATATGTTATTGATAAAAAGTTATTTACGAACAAACCTTTGCTGAAAAACAGGGTTTTTAACATTTGTTTACCTTTACAGCCAAAACCATCGACCTGAGGTCATTTCTGATGCCATACTTGCGAAAGACAATTAAAACAGCTTTACAGTACTTTTTCGGATTCCTCCTAGCTGCCATAGTTTCCGAGATAATGACAAGGTTTGCTGAAAATACATGTTTTGACAAATATGACTTTTGATGACGTCATTTAACCTTGAAGATAGTAACCCAAGGTCACCAAAACTTGACAAAATAGAGTTCATTGTCGACCCTAACCAGTAACCACATATCAACTTTCATGTTTCTAGCTCTTATGGCAGCCAAGATCTGAAGGGGCCGAATAAGCCCCCCCCCCCAGACAGATTCGTATACTTTTCATCCCTCCAGGAATAGGGTTAAGTAACTTTGACCTATGAGCTTGAAACCAAATTCCTCGAAGGTGCTGTTTGTCGGGACGGCGAGACACGGTAAGGTGTTTGTTTTTATCGAATCGGTTGATAAATAAATATTTTAGAGGGTACACCGTTTTCCAGTGACTTAGACCTATGACCTTGAAACATAATTCCTTGGAGGTGCGGTTTTTGGAACGGCGAGACACGATAATCGATATGGTGTTTGTTTTGATCGAATCGGTTGATAAATAAAGGTTTTAGAGGGTACACCGTTTTCTAAAATGACTTAAAGTGACCTTTACCTTGACCCATGACATTGAAACTAAATTCCTCGAAGGTGCGGTTTGTCGGGACGGCGAGACACGGTATGCTGATTGTTTTGATCGAATCGGTTGATTAATAAATATTTTAGAGGGTACAACGTTTCGTTAATTTTGATGACCCCTAGAGGTCAAACTAAGCCAGCTATCGAAAAACCAATATCATATGCGTGAATATCTCGGCGAGATTGACATACATACTGATTTTGAGCCAATCGGAACTCGTCGCTGAATTCGTATACGAATACGTCGCTAACTTTACGGACATACAATCACCGCCTTGGTTACACTAAGATATGGTGTTAGGGTCAACAACAATGGCAATGTGGCGGAGTCTGTGGAAACATGCACGGTATCTTAGAACAGTCGAACAGCTAAGCCAGTATCATTATCTGCCATCACCTCCAACTACAGCGTCGCCGGGTAATGTTTGCTAAACGTCTGTCGGAGGCAGTATTTTGGGCCCTTATCCAATGGCCGTCGATTTACATACCGGTAGTTGAAATATGAGAGCATTTATTTACAGACGAGCGATTTCAGAACACATTCGCCACGAAACCGTTCGAAACATGAATAACCAATAGCCTCTACGAGCTCCTTCATTTATCATCTCAAACTTATGATTAACTTACATATGATGTGATCGAAAGTACGCCTAGACACGTTGACCGATTTGAAATTGCGCGCGCACACATACACGCCCACCCGCGAGACACCAACGCACACACACAGCACGCGTACGCATACAAACATACAAACCCAAAGTAGCAATGCAAGTGAACGGAATTCATAAACAAACACAAACGTGCCAGACAAGCAGGGAGTGTTCAACAGAATGCAATTCAGAAGCAGCAGACTTCTGACACAGGACAGACTTTCAAAGTCAACCACATTGACTTTTCAACAGAGTAAATGAACGGTGAGCTGAATAACTATCAGATAAACAGCCACTCTGTACTGCACAAGCGGTCGCCACCGTCACGAACGGCGGGCCGTCAGTTGCACTTCACGCCCTGGCTTCTCGAGGCGTCACAGGTGGACAGGACAGATCGGTGGGCCCACACGGCACCAGCTCAGACAGCCGGCCTCTACCGAAGTTCCGGACCGCGCACGGCAGTGACCTCTATCCAGTCACTCCGCTTTATGACCACGTCCAGCCACGAGTACTCCAGCGTCGCCCTCAGTCTCACTGGCGGCCCTGACCGGGCGGCCAGCGGTCGAGTGAATCACCCACGCCACGCTAACGACCCCTGCCTCCATCAAACCGCACTACATTTGTACAGGTGTCCTCTGCGCCGGCCACCGACTCTACAGCTCATGGGCGAACGTCAGGCCGCCGGAGTGGCTCGGCGCCCGCTTCCCGCCGCCTGGCGGCATGGTGCGTGGCGCCCTCTGTCGGTTGACGCCGCGGCCCCGGCCCCGGCCGCGCGGCGGACTCAGCACTCCGAGAGACGACTGCACGTGTCGGGACCAGGCGTCATCTATGCTCGAGCTATGCTCGTCGTGCTCGAACTCGATCAGCTCGGTGAAGTCGACCGCGTTCCAGCACTGCTTCTGCGGACTCTGCGTATCCTGCTCCAGCAGCTCCTCCTCCTCCTCCTCTGACCTCCATTTCCGCTTCCTGGCGGCGCCAGCGCCGCCCCGGCCGCGGCCTCCGCGACCCCGGCCGACCCGCCGGCGGGGCGACGGCCGCTCGACCGGGTCGAACCGCTCCAAGGTCAGCTGGTCCGGCATGTCATCGTCGTTGTCGATCACCACCGTCTCCACCGTCTCCAGCGGGTCCAGCTCCATCTCGGCCGCATGCTTGGCCCGAGCCGGCGCCGTGATGAAGCGCAGCCTCTTCTGCTCGCGCAGCTCTTTGAAGCCGTGCGACACCTCCGGGAAGCGGCCGAACGCCGCCGCGCTGCGCAGCGCGAACATGGACGGCAGCGGGATCTTCATCGTGTTGCGCACAAACTCGAACGTGCGCCGCCGGCACAGGGTGCGCAGCGCGATGGCGCGCATGTAGTCCTCCGACTCCCAGGGCACGATCTTCTTGCCCTTCAGAATGCGCGACTGCTGCGCGCGGCTGAACACCGAGCCGAGCGCGTCGCGCAGCCGCTTCACGATGGCCGCCTGGCGCACGTCGCGCTTTACGTCCTTCCCGATGGCGTCGATGCGCTGCGCGGTGGTGGTGTGCGCGTGCTTCAGCGCCGTGTTGCGCAGCGTCAGCACCTCCTGGCGCAGGCCGAAGATGATCCGCTTGGCTTCGACCAGATCGGCGGGCACGGTGAGCATGTCGTTGGCCTCCGACTGTTCGGCCGGGTGTTCGTCGGAGCGTAGCACCATCAGCGGGTCGCCGGTGGAGTACACGGCGCTCTCTGTCATCTGCTCGACACCCTCCACGTCCACCACCCGCTTCCGGCGGCCCGGCTTCCGGCCGGTGAGCGAGGTGAGCGCGGCGCTCGCGGCCGCCTGCTGCAGCAGCACCTCCTGCAGCTGGCGCTGCTTGGCGGCCAGCTTCTGCTCCAGCACGCTGGTGCGCCGCTGCATCCTGCGGATCTCCTTCAGCCGCTGGCCCAGGTCGTCCACATCGTCCTCGTCGTCGTCCTCAGCCTCCACCTCGGACTTCACGAACGTCACCTTACGGATGATCGGACCACCCTTCGGCAGCAGAAACACTTCAGACTTCATGCTGGTGGTGGTGCCGTCGTTGTCTGTGCACGTGGACAGGTTCTCTTTGGCCGCCATCTTGCGTTTTTTGGCGGACGCCCGCTCGTCGCCGGCGAGCTTCTTGCGCGGCGTGCTGAGCGAGGAGAGCATCCGAAGGTTGGCGTCGCACCGCTCCTGCTCGCGGCGCAGCATGTCCGAGATCGCCTCCTCCACGATGTTGGCGCGCTCGTACGGGTCGAGCGGCGGCGAGGGCCCGCGCTGCGGCGCGTGCACCGCGCTCGACTCGTCATCCTCGCCGCCCGCGTACTCATCCAGCAGGCTGAAACGACACAGCAGCGCTGTTATGGACATACAGACTACAGCAAAGAGCGGTATCCAGCTGAACATTGACATCAGTGATGCAATTAGAACTTCAGCAATGCAGCTTTTAATGAATTTAGTCGGAACCTTTTTCATGTCAATGGATGGATTTCCAAGGTCAGGATCCGTGCTAAGCAGAGCTTATTGCACAGGCCCTGACCCCAACCATCGGATCGCGCAATTCCTGGTAGTCGGCAGAATTGATAAGCGAAAGTTGTACGAGCCCGATATACCTGGACACGGTACGCCCAGCTCACTGACATTATCTGACCCTAAAGTGAGAATGTTTCACCTTTGTATTGATGTAAAATGAGATAGTCATTATCTTCAGCCATTATTGAAAACTATAAAGTATTCGAAACATTTTCCCCAAAACTTAACCGTTTTTAAGCAATTTAATTTTAAATTTGCAAAAAGGGGTCTATGCAAGTCCTGGCGCTGACTGGCTGACAGCCACTTCAAGATTGTTGGTCGACATCGGGCGGTGTCGATGAAGTGCACAGAACATTTGCACTGCACTGTACGTGACCTGACCCCGCTCTGACCGCCTACCGAGTGACCTGACACTCATTCTGACCGCCTGCCGTGTGATCTGACCCCGTCCTGACCGCCTGCCGTGTGACATGACCACGTTTTGACCGGCTGCCGTGTGACCTTGCCGTGTGACCTGACCGCGTTCATGACCGCTTACCGTGTGACCTGACCCTGTTCATGACCGCCTACCGTGTGACCTGACCCCGTTCATGACCGCCTACCGTGTGGCCTGACCCCGTCCTGACGGTCAGTACAGAGTCAGGAACGGGGGCAGGTCACACGGCAGGTCAGAGCCGGGTCAGGTCAGTATCCCAAGATTACATTTTGGCTTGGGTGTCAGAGTGGAAAATTTGAGCCCAAAAAGACCATGAGAGTGGAAAATTATGCAGAAGAAGGTACGATATTACGTGTTTTGTTTTGAATGGGCTGTTTTGAATATGAAAAGCAGTGATTTTTATCGAAATCATGTATTTTAAGTTAATATTGATTTATAATCATATCAGAATCAATATCACGATTCATAGTTTGGGAGTGGACAAATAATTCCTAAAATGGAGAATGAGAGTGGAAAACTATTCACAGCTGAGTGTCATCTCCCATCCAAATCGACAAATTTTGGGACACTGGGTCAGGTCACACGGCAGGCGGTCATGATGGGGGCAGGTCTCAATCGAGCGGGAAAGTGACGCCATGGGAATGAGTGGACATGTTACGGAGATAGGCATGGCATCCCCTGGCCCTGATGGAATGCGCTTGGACGGCGACCTATTTAGTTTCGGCGATTTGTTTCATTGACCAATCATGGACGTTGTCATGCTCCTTGGTCCCACACCTCCTGCACCTGAGTCTCACACCTGTTCCATGCATACATTTTGCGTTTCCTGAGGTATTTTGATGTGCTGATTCCAAATCTGGTACCATCTCATTTGGATACGGTGGGGCTGGCGACACCGTCACGGCCGGCCAATAAATCAGACAGCTGACGGTACGTTTTATTGGCGAGATAAAAATGTCTTATGTCATAACTCATATGTATCTCTTAGGCTGGTCAATGGTCATTGTGGAGATCCTAACCTAACCTAACCTTAGTCCTTTCCTTACCTTACCCTGCCATTAGGTCCGATCGAGACGGAACCTAAATAATATATGGCCATTAACCCTAGTATTATCGGGAGGGGGGGGGGCGAATCGGTCCCCCCGAGTTTTTTCGGGTACAGTTCATTAAACTTTCAACATACATCCTTCAACTTGGTGACTTTTCCTAACATTTCCATTGCGCATCGAATGGTGTGCTTCAAAAATGCATAAGGATGGGTCCAGGACCATTTTTAGGGGGACATATTCAGCCGTTTTGACCCAAAACCTTCGCATGGTTAATCACTCATGGAGAGTTATTTGTTGTAGCAAAGTATTAGCAAAAACAGGCATCGGTAAATAATTTAAAGCTTATTCAGATGTCATTCTCGAAATTGCGAAATTTTTATTTTTGACATCCAACATTATTGAAAACTTATTTTTGTTCAAAAATAATATTATAGTTTTATGCATGAGTGGCATTAATGATTCAGTTTATGAACGAGCCGAAGGCAAGTTCATAAACTGAATATTTAATGCCACGA
>VOPJ01013543.1:0-29039 GCA_014673585.1 Semibalanus balanoides
CGCAAGTCGGCAATCGAAAGCTCTCAATGATTCCACTCTAAAGCGCACACTACATTTTCAAAATAAGTTCACATGTCAGGTCACAGTCAGGTCAAAGGTCAAATGTAAGATATTTGAGTTTTTAGGCCATACTTTCCGTCACAAGCCTCAGATTCTGGCTATTATCGCACAAGGTGCTCTCAGAAATACGATGCATCTCCCTTATAAACAAAAGTGCAATTGTAAGCTAAGGTCAAGGTCAATGTCAGGTCAACTCAGGTCACTATTGGAAAGAGGTCATGCAACCATGTTTTATGGGTTATCTTACGCATAAAATTATAAGGTCAATGTCAGGTCAAAAATATCCAAATTTGAAATGGATAAATATAAATACAAATTGCATGTTTCATGACGAGTTTTGTCTCAGAAATACAGTGGTGCCATTGTTTTTTGTTGTATCTTGTCAAAAAAGACAAAAAACGTACATTCAAAAAATAACGTCATGAGGGACTCATACTTCGGAAGCAATCAGTGGTTCAAAAATACAGATATTGCTTTAAAATTTGGTGTGGGCATTGAACATATGTGTTTTCCTTACATATCTTCCGTTTTTGAAAATTATAAAAACGTTGATTCTGAGGTCATTTCCCCCCAATTTTGTATTATTATTTTGGGGGTCAAAATCCAAAGTTTTCGCAAATCCGAGATTTATTATTTGCATCCATTGTAATTTGATATCTTTTGACGTCTTTTGATTGCATTTTGCTTAAGAAATGGCCTTTGTACGTCCTGTTAGAGTTTAGCTGATATTTGTGTCAAAGTCGTGTGTAGTGACGTCACTAAAGTTGATATAACTCGAAAAAAATGACTATTTTATATTAAAAAAAATGCACTGAAGACGTCAAATTGATGTACGATAAGGTACCCAGAGTTTCGCACTGATAGCATTGTTTGTTTTTCAACTATTGTGAAAATCCCTGAGGGGGCGTTTTTCGCCCCCCCCCCACCCCCCAGCCAATGGCGGGTTAAGGCCAACAGAGGACCCTCAGTTGGTCTGAGGTGCCCTCGAAAGGCCTGAGACTTCAACATGGGTCTGTCTGACGTTTTTCTCCACCATTTGGAGGCCCAGCAAAATAGTGTAGTCTAAATCCGAGGAGATGCTTTTTTTCTCGCCATTTGTGGGAGGAGGTCCTTTGGTCATGGAGGGGAGACTAGGTTTCTTTCCCCCATCCGAAAATACCTTCCGGCGCCCCTGCCTGTCGGCCATGTTCTGAATCTTGTCGTTCCACGGCACGGGGCTGACCGAAAGCTGCATGCACACGGCACGGAGTAGGCCACCATAAGACGGAGACTGGTTTGTGGCCGCAGCTCTCTGTGTCTCCGCAGACCGGTTCTAGAAAATTGGAAACTCCAGCTAAACTGCGACGCTACCTTGATGATTTCGGTGCTGACAGGTGAAACAACTGACAAAAACTCAACGTGTAATTACGTAAACGGCTAAAGGGAATGTTTCACATTGTTTTGCGTTTAAACTGAGATAGCCATTATCTTCGGCTGTAAATTTACATTATTTAAATCCTTTTTGCCAAAGCTTGATATTTTTAGGCAATTGAATTTTGAGTTTGCAAAAAGGGGTATGCAAGTCCCGCCGCTGATTGGCTGACAGTCACTTCAAGATTATTGGTCGGGGGATAAAAACTTCTGTATTTCTCGAGCCTTGAATGTATTACTTACAGCGCGTACGATAACAAAATATTTGCTTGTATTAAATTCGCCAGCATTGTCTAGAAAGGTTGACAAAGATTGATTGGACAAATTTATATCAATAATGATGTTATTGTCCCCCCGCCCCTATATATATATATATATATGTATATATATATCATTTTTACAAGTTTTGTTGAACGCTAGGGCGTATTTTGCTTTAAATTAGTTTTTTCAGCTAGTAAAAAAAAAAAATCCAGCTTGTATGGGGTTTCGTGATGCTTCCGGAGGCAAGTTAAGGATATGTTAATCTCTCTTCGGTAGAACTCACTGACGAGCAAAAAGAGCTTATGAACCTCGGTTTTAACTGCCACTTACAAGGTCATTATGACAAGCTGGCAAAAAAGGCAGAACTAGAAGAATTGTATCAAAACATCCAGCAACTGAACCGAGATGGAAAAGTTGAAGTTAACCCGGAGCTAAAAGAGCAACTGTCATGTGAAAACACGAAACACAGAAGTAAGCCAAAAAGCAACCTCCTGACTCCTGCACTGAAGGAAGCGGCTCGTGAGCTGCGCAACAACAGCGATATAATCATTACGCCGCGCCGACAAATCGTTCCAACTTTGCATAATCGGATAAACCTGAGTATATTGGATAAAATGGACGCCATTCTATCGGACCAGTCAAAGTTCACCGCTATCAGCACGAGTGAATCCGACGAAAGCGAACACGACCGAAATCAACAAGCTGATTGACGCTGCCAACGCTGCCAATGGTGATTTACATTTCTCTAAAATCACTGGCGAGTATAGCCCAGGCTACGCGTATGGGAACGTGAAAACCCACAAAGGCCGGAAACCCGCCTGGCGCCCTATCATATCTTCAATACCCTACCTACCTATCAACTGCCAAGAAAACTGAACAACCCTCACTTTCCCTATCTTGCCATCGAAGCATGCCTTGAATCCACTGATTGATTTTCTTAACATCGTGAGAAATCACAAGCCGACAGGCTTGCTGGATCACTAGGACGTGGAGAGTTCTGTTCAACCAATGGTTCTGTGCAGGAAAACAATCAGCATTCATTCAATTTCAACAGGTTATACGACCCATCCTACATGCCACCTCTGAAAGATCCCTTAAGGTTCTCCTGGAGAAACTTCTCCAGCGCGTGCCACAACGAAATCGCCCTTCCGCGGCCCGAACGGCAAACTGTACAGGGCAAATTAGACGGCGTCGCCATGGGTTCAACCCCTCGGCTGCCTATTTTGCCAACATGTATATGTGCCATTCTTTTCAAACCAGGTACTGAAGCTGTAAACCAGCCATTCTACTGCGATATGTCGACGACCATTTTCGTCGAAGTGAAAGATGAAGCCCGCTACAAACCCTGAAAAACCAGCATGGAGAAAGGAGTCGTGTTTACGATTCACACAAGAATTGAGTGAGAAACCGAATCCCATTCCCTCGACATCGACATCTCACAGGAAGATGGTACACTCAAAACCAAGTGTATCGCAAGCCTACCAAACGCAGGGCATTGCATGAACGGCAAAGCGGTGGTCCTTACCCGATACAAGCCAGCGGTCATCCGAACATTCATTCGACGGGCTCTCAAGTTACTGCTCTGATTGGACGTCCACCCCATCAGGATTACAGCGTTGTAAGCAAATATCTCCACACAACGGGCTATACCAACACCGAAAGTCGACGCTGAACTCAAAATCAATGGCCAGGACAGCAAGCACCCTGTAACAGCGATAAGAAACCAAAAACAAACCATCCAAGTGTTAACTACAAAAACCAAATGTCACCATCCCACCGGGTTGACGAGCGCGTTTCCTCCGGAACCATCCATTGTGGAAAAAACGTCCAGGAAACAGCCGAATACCAAAGTTTCAACTTACCAGGTCTATTACAAAAATACGAAAGTAGGTGGACCTGATAATGCGAAATACATCAATCAAGAACAAAAACTTTGAAAATGCAACAAATGTCTCGTCTACCGTTTTCAGTGCCCATAACGTAAGACTGCCAGCTTCGTGACACTGGTGACTTACATTGGCATGATATATATATATATTATACTTACTATAGTATATATATATTATATTATCATGCCAATTGTAGTCACCAGTGTCACGAAGCTGGCAGCTCTTCGTATGGGCACTGTCGAACCTGTATATATATATTAATATATATATAATATATATATATATATATTATTATATTATATATATATATTATATATATATATCAATTGTCATTACCCCTGTCATTTTCTATTTTTAACGTTCCTTGCATTGCATTTTGTTTTATGAATGGCCTTTGCGCACTGGTACAGCCTGTTAGAACTGAGCTGATATTTGCGTCAAAGTCGTATGAAGTGACATCACTAAATGTGATTAAACTCGATAAAAAAGTTGACGAAATGTTCTTATTTGTGCACGGAAGACGTAAAATGGATGTAGGAGAAGATACGTGAAGTTTTGCGCTGGAAGCACTGCTAGTTTTTTAGCTTTTGTGAAAATCCCTGAGGGGTGTTTTTCGCCCCCCAGCCAATGGCGGGTTAAGTGATTTTTCGAGAAACAATTATCACTATCGTTTTCAGCAGCACTTTCTTCTTATTTTTCACTACAACCAGCGTATGAGAACTTTCAGAAAGGCGAAACATTATCTTTGAAACCATGCAACGAAATAGGTCACGTCACACATGGCGTATTGCAGACCCTGGAATTTTTGGCATCTAAAACCTTCAGGACAAGGGGCGTGGGAAGTACTTTCAAGTTGGAGGGCAAATTTTTAGCGGACCTGAGGTAGCAAAAATGATAGCTAAATAAGCGATATATCGCTGTGGTCGACACCCGTTATATCGCCAACAGGATTATCACCATATATCGCCACCCGTTCACCCAAAAGGGTGAACGGATGGCGATATATCGGAATATATCCCCGATATATCGCCACTCTTTCTGGATGCGCCAATGCCGGCTACCGCCTTGATCCGGAATTTCGTTGTGACCACTTTCCCTTTTTCAACCCCTGGCCGACTATTTCTCTGCTGAACGTCAGGGGAGCTTTCTCTGTCACGGGACAGTTTCTCTGTCACGGGAGCAGAGTCGACATCATCCATCCATAATGACGCGTATTGCTTAAAAAACAATGAACACCGTGTCCGTGACCTACCCCCATGCCAAAAACACTGAGTGTTATTTACTCTGTGGCGCTTAGTAATATTTCATGAATAGTACCCAATATATATTACATTTACCTCCACAAACCATTACAACATCGTGACCATGAGTATTTTATCTACCGTGATTGTGACCAAGAAAGAGCTCTATCAACGCTACGACGAAGAAACATATACTATACTAGGTGTGCGCTGCATTTAGCTGTGTTTCCATGCTACGATAGTCAAATGTGCGGTGCCACTATTTAGATGGAAAAATGCAAAACCAGTTCCAATTGTAATGCAATTTAATTATATTTGCTTACATTTTTTATTGAAACTGCATCTTTGTTCTACAAAACATAAGCAATTTTTCGTAGACAATGACGTTAATCTTATTCAGAGTTAAAAGATCATGGTAAAAGACGGGGGAGGGCCGACACCTAGCTCCAAAGTTGGGAGGGGGGCGTCGCCTCCACAGGTCCAAAGCTGAGGGGGCGAGTTGCCCCTACTGCCCCCACGGTTCCCACGTCCCTGTTCAGGATACAAATTTACTAGGTGCGTTGCTGTTTTCCGCATGTTCAAACGCCTCTGTAAATGACATACCAGTTTTCTCATCTAATTTCCTCGCACCGGTGAGACAGTGCTGCCCGCTGCACGAGGTCAAACTAGCGGCGATTTTCGCCCAGCTGCAGCCGGCGCCATTTTGTGATGGTAGCCAGCGATAGGAGCCACAGAACACTGTTCTGGATCTTCATACCGGTTCATACCAGTGTCTGCCTCTGCAGCTAACGGCCTGGCGCGCCTCGGTCTAAACACCACTTTCTTCCTCCTTCAATACGACTCCCGCACGACTGCTGCGAGCTCCCGTCCCACCGAAGCCGGTTTTGTGGGGCGCCGTGCGTCGCCACTGCGTCAGATAAGTCTGCCCAGAGTGGTGCGGTGAGCATCGCGGCCGAGACGCCGCCATCAAGGCCTTCGCCCGAGGAGATCTGGATGCCACAACTGATAGGCTCTTAGTCGGATTCCGCTGCGCTCCACACGTCCCAACAGAGCCTTTCTCTGCCGCGCGGAACAACCTCGCTGATACCAGATATATCAGCGATATTTTTATATATAAAGCAGCGTGCTGTGTGGACGTTTTTGGAGTTGGGACTAAAGGCGTGTTCTGATTCGTCATTCCCGCGGGGATTCCAGTGAATCGGTAGAGATTCCCGAAGCAACGAGCTAGCAGGAATATCGATGTATAAGTATGTATGTACATACATTGCCGAACTGCGGTAGAGAGTGCGGTCAGAACACGGCCTCAGTTAGACGCTCTGTGACAAATCAACAGCACCAACTTCTGTGCAACCTATAAACATGTTTGTAGGAGCTCATTTGGTACCTACATACCACACACCCATACATACCTTCTGCTGTATGCTCCAAACACGAGGAAAAGTTCAGCAGTAAATCCCATCTGTCCGTGCAAAATATTATCAGGGATAATTAGCCGTTTTCACGATTGATCATTTTGCGCGAAATGTTTTAAAACATTTTAAAATGTTTTCAAATGTTTTAGTAGTAGCCGCTTTCACGATGAACATACTTGCGAGAAATGTTTTAACCCTCGCCCTACGGTCCCGTAGGACGAGGGTTCAAACATTTTTTTTCGCAAGTTAGTCCATCGTGAAAGCGGCTACTACTATAACATTTCAAAACATTTTAAAATGTTTTAAAAACATTTCGCGCATAATAATCCATCGTGAAAACGGATATTATTTCAATTTAAATATTAACATTTTTACGCGCACCAAAATTAAGTTAGAAATGGAAATGGGAAGAAGTTATCAAATGCGTTTCAAGAAAACAAAGATAATCTTAATTGGAAAAAGAATAGGAGAAATTGGAATCTCCTATTTTTTAAATGTTTTAAAATGTTTTATGTTTTAAAATGTTTTAGTAGTAACCACTTTCATGATGGACATATTTGCGAGAAATGTTTTAACCCTCGCCCTACGGTCCCGTAGGATGAGGGTTCAAACATTTTTTCGCAAGTTAGTCCATCGTGAAAGCGGCTACTACTATAACATTTCAAAACATTTTAAAATGTTTTAAAACATTTTGCGCATAATAATCCATCGTGAAAACGGATATTATTTAAATTTAAATATTTACATTTTTACGCGCACAAAAATTACGTTAGAAATGGAAATGGGAAGAAGTTATCAAATGCGTTTCAAGAAAACAAAGATAAACTTAATTGGATAAAAAAAGGAGAAATTGGAATCATTAAATAATAAAACACATTGCTTCACCGTCCTTGAAGCGAGACGGTCGGAACACCGCTACAACATCAGAAGACCTGGCCTGCAGGCGAGGCCGACCACCATGCACACACCACTGCATTCAGCGCATAGTTTTGCTGACCTCAGGTA
The DNA here is from genome assembly GCA_014673585.1 of Semibalanus balanoides. Taxonomy (NCBI): domain Eukaryota; kingdom Metazoa; phylum Arthropoda; class Thecostraca; order Balanomorpha; family Balanidae; genus Semibalanus; species Semibalanus balanoides. The sequence continues at coordinate 7,279 of VOPJ01013543.1, forward strand.
TCGATAGAGCAGCCTGACAGATAAATTAGCTAACCAGCTGACTGGCTCGCTACCAGGCAAGCTGGGTTTCGTAAAGAAGATGCAGTATCTTTCGCTGGGCTAGGGATGAAGGGAATACTCAATACGGTAACTTAAAGGGACACTGCCACCTTCCAAAAAGTTATCAAATGTACGCCGTTTGTGGTGCAAAATAAGTAACATATATTGCTGCTGAACACGATTTATGACATTTGTTTCTACAAACATTGCTCAATTTAATGCACACACCGTTTAATATTTGGGCTGATGACGCATAGAAGAACTTTTGGTGAAAAAAAGAAACCTTCAACGCTGCCTTTAGTATGACTATGTGGATTGGCTAATGTATGCCAAAGGTAAAACAAAGTCGACGTAATAAACATTTAGCAAAGAGAGACTACGACATCGGGCCAGGCCCCCCATTCTAAATACATTTGGACTGGGGATGTTACAGATGTCAAAACCAAACTCGAATTTCTCTGTGAGTCGACCTCAGTGGTTGTTTTAACTTACACCATACATACTTTCAATGCCAAGCAGCCAAAATGGCTATCTCAACTCAAATATAATGTTAAGGTGGGACAGTCCCTTTAAGGTTGCGTCTCGGGAATGCTTGCGCCGCAATTGCGTCTCCAAGTGCGAATTGTGACACTACTATGCAAAATTAATTAATGAAATGTCAAGCTAGACAGGGGAAATCATAGTCATTGAAAACAAAATTATTCAAGAGATTCTCATGTGTAATCTCGCCACCATTCTGCACTTTCCGTGCGGTGTACTTGAATGTTAGATTGGGTCTTCTGACTATTGCTGACTGGAACCTGTCGAGTACCTACTGCACGAGGTCAGCAGCATTATGCCGGCCATTCTCAGTGGACTGAACTGTAAAGCCAACTGATGGTCGGTCACGTGACAGCCAACTGATGGTCGGTCACGTGCCGAGACCGGCACGGCGTGTGCCGCAGCGACCACGACCTGGTAACTGGTAACTGGTAACCCAGCCGCAGCGACCACGACCTTCGGCAACCTGCAGTGAACTGGTAACCCAGCCGTCAGCGACCCACGAACCAACTACACTGGTAAACTGGTTAACCACGCGCGAGCGACCTGATTCGACCGATTTGTAACTGCGTAACTGGCTAACCCTCATGCCGCCAGCGACCACGCACCTAAGCGGTAACTGGTCAACTGTCCCTTAACCCAGTCCTGCAGCTTGACCACGAGATCCTGGTACTGAACTCGGTTCAACTCGCTTCATATACCCAGCGTCAGCGACCCAGCTAGACCATACACTGGTACACATGGGTTTGAACCAGCCTACCACAGACGCACGACCTACTACCTTACTGGTTAATGGTCAACCCAGGCCTAGCTAGCGACCACGACCACTTACATCTGTACACTCGTGTAACCCAGCGCGCACCCATCATCCACGAACACCTACCGGTGGCAACTGGAACCCAACAGCCGCAGCCACTAGACCACAACCACTACAACTTGGTTAACTGCTAAACCACAGCCGCAATCAAGGACCACGACCATATCCGCTGCATGAACTGGTAAACCCAGCCGTCAGCGAACGACCACGACACCTACACTGGTCAACTGGTTAAACCCAGCCGCAGCGACCACGACCACATTACACTGGTTTAAAACTGGTTCAAAACCCAGCCGCAGCGACCACGACCACTACACGGTAACTGGTAAACCTAGCTCAACCACAGGACCAACGACACTTACCACTGGAACTGGAAACCAGCCGCAGCAGTACCACGACCACTACATGGTAACTGGTAACTCCTAGCGCGATGCACTGAGACCACGACTACATTACTGTGGCCAACTGTGTAACCCAGCCGCGCACAGACCACGACACTATACTGCAATGGTTAACCCGAGCCGCAGCCACAGCACCACACCACTTACCGCTTGGCAACTGCGTAAAACCCAGCCGCATCGACCACGGACCACTACAACTGTTAACTGGTACCAGCCGCCAGCGACCACGACACTACACTGGTAACTGGTAACCCAGCCGCAGCGACCACGACCACTACACTACCGCTGGTAACTGGTAACCCAGCCGCAGCCACAGACCACGACACTACCGCTGGCAACTGGTAACCCAGCCGCAGCCACAGACCACGACACTACACTGGTAACTGGTAACCCAGCCGCAGCCACAGACCACGACACTACCGCTGGCAACTGGTAACCCAGCCGCAGCCGCGAGGTAGTGCTGGTGACTTTGTCTGCCGGGACGAGGGACTGCGGGGCGAATCAGAGTTTGACCCACCGGCTGGACCAGAGTCGTTTCGATACGAGTAGTCGAGAGAGTTGAGAGTGACGTTTGCTGAGGTTAGATGAAAGCAATGCCTGATATTTATGCAGGGTGTTCACTCGCAATTCGGCATTATGCAACTGTATGGAGTTGCAAAGCGCAGAGTTGAGATTAGTAAAGAGGTCAGTAACCACAGGTCCAGACCGTCCAGTATGAATGCTGTCAGAACTATCTGAATGCTGTCAGAACTATCGGGCCTCTCTCAGTTTTCTGATTTTGCAAGTCGTTACGGTATATTGACATTTACGACGCTCTGCATCACTATTCAGTATATAAGTATACATGATGCATTGCGTATAATACCCTGCACAGCACGGACTTGTTCTGATCTTCCGACGACGTCGGAACCAATCACTGTAGTACCAGCCACAGCCCGCTGCTTTGGCAGCATCCTGTATTTATATTGTTTGCTGTTTACTACTCACTTTCTAATTGAAAGCGGATCATGTGTTCTGACTTTTGCAGCTCTGCCTTTGTGAACAGGTTACATAGACGTTATGACACAGTGTTCAATATCATTCAGTTAACTCTGTGCGAGATACTGTGATCTTGAGGTGCAGTGATGATGCTGATATATTATGATGCAGTGAACAGTGAATAGGCTGGCTGGCACGTCCCATGAATGTGGTCATGGGTGTCGGAAGCCGGGGACGGGGGGGGGACGGGCGTCCGCCCAAATATTTTCGGATCCCAACATTACGCCTATAGTCGTTGCATGTAAAGAATCGACTTCAAAGTGCCTCCGTTCCCAATCCGTTCAATATCCTCAGAATGCGTCCCAGCTAAACAACAATCTATATAATTGCAATAGCATTTGTCTACCCACAATGTCGTCATTATTCTACCCACAATTCTTGATACCCACAATGTCGTCTTGTCTCGAATGTCGTTTTAAAGTATAGCGATAGAACCCGAATGTTGCCATTCACCACTGGTAATGACACCATTCTGCCAGTTCTAAAAAACGTGGTTCTTTGATCGCGTGATATATAATACAAGCCTGCATTCAGCTGTCTCCGGTACTCAAGGGCTTTTCCGCTATCAAATGAGTCAGAAATTGCAATGCATTCACCAGGTAATGGAGGCCATCATGCGGTCAATGTCATCAGCAGAGAGCGAGAGACCGAGAGCGAGAGCGAGAGAGCGAGAGAGCGAGAGAGAGAGAGAGAGAGAGGGGGGGGAGCGGGAGCGGGAGCGGGAGCTGGAGCTGGAGCTGGAGCGGGAGCGGGAGCGGGAGCGGGAGCGGGAGCGGGAGCGGGGAGAGGAGCGTGGAGGGGAGCGGGGAGCGGGGAGCGGGGAGCGGGAGCGGGGAGCGGAGAGCGGGAGCCGGGAGCGGGAGCGGAGCGGGAGCGGGAGCGGAGGGGAGCGGGGAGCGGGGAGCGGGGAGAGGGGAGCGGGGAGCGGGGAGCGGGGAGCGAGGGAGCGAGGGAGCGGGAGCGGGAGCGGGAGCGGGAGCGGGAGCGGGAGCGGGAGCGGGAGCGGGAGCGGGAGCGGGAGCGGGAGCCGGCGTTACATAGTTTGTGGACCCCATTACCTAGCCAGCACGTGGCCGTGTGAGTCGATGAGAGTACGTGCCTCCAGCCGACGCCGCCACGGCCCGGCGGAACTGGCTGGGACCCGAGCTGTCTCGGCCGGTGCCGCGGTGTATGACCCTAATAAGATCCGGACCGCCCGGGGGCAGTGACCCGGCACCGACACCGACGCCGCCTCAGCCGCCTCAGCCTCAGCCTCAGCTCAGCCCCAGCTCAGCTCAGCTCAGCTCAGCTCAGCTGCCCGGTAGCAGTGCGACGCGTATCGATCCCGCGCGCGGCAGCCGCTCAGCAGCGCGTGACGCGTGACGCCCCAGTGACGGTCACGTGCCACGTGCCACGAGGGGTGAGACCGTGACGGCGGCGGGTGGCACGGAGGGGACACCTCCTGGGGGGGGGGCTCCTAACCGACGAGGAGACATTGTGCCGGAAGGCAATACTGTCTCGGCTGCTGGGCATGGCGCAGTGTCGAGCGGGGCTATATATAGCCCTGCTCCATGTATACACGGCTAGGCACTTAGGCAGAGTACTGGAAATATTCTGACAGGGAAGAGGAGGCACCTCGCGCAACGGTGTAACAGCATTAAGCCGAATCCGGTCGAAGGAGATCTTGAGAAACGAAAGTTTCACGCCATCTTAAGCTTGAGCTTTAAAGGGAATGTTTCACTTCTCTGAAAGTTGTCCAATGTACGCCGCTTGTGGTGCAAAATATAAATAATTGGCTGCGAACACGATTCTGAAACATTTTTTCTTCACAAACAATGGCTCAATTTTCATAAAAACGAAGTTTTAAGTATTTGGCCTGATGACGTCATATGAAGGAATTTTTGGAAAAATAGAAAAAAATCATTCACGCTGCAATATGTATGACTAGTGTATGGCTAATGTATAGCCAATGTAAAACAAGTCTACTTTCCAAATTCAACATATTGATTAAAAAGGGATGACGGACATCGGCTTTAAGAGGCTCCCAATACACTAGGCCTTATTTTTTGCAGATGTCAAAACCCAAACTCAAATTCTACTTTCGATAGACCTCTGTGGGTGTTTAACTTTCTACAATACTTAATTTCAATGGAATTCCAACAACTTGGCCATCTCAGCTCAAATCTTATGTTAATGTGAAACATCCCTTTAAGAAGTCGTGGACTTTGTCCCGGTGTAAGATTATGTTGGCTCTACAAACCAGCACGGGATAGTGAGCCACTGGTTTTGTCGAGAGGGGAGGGATCTGAACGGATATCAGATCAGAATTCAGATGTTTAGAAATCGGAACAAAATGTTTACCTAAAGCACTCTGCGGTGACGACAGGTCAACCTGTGAGTACTCACAATACTATCGGACTCCCTGTCAGCCTGCGACACACCCATGAGACCCGAAGTGCCAACCGCCAACTGTGCCTCGCATCAGAACCGAAGCTGGGAGACACCGACTCTGTTATTGCGGAGTGACTATGCTCAACAAAGCCAATGTGTGTGTTGGCGACCAGTTCTACCGCAAGAACTGCGACGTGACATACTGTCACGATAGACTACCAACCATGTCATGATTATGTAAGAATGGATGGCCAGTGTGTTTAAGTGTGTTTCCGCTTGTAGTTACGAGCGAGTGCGAAGCGCTCGCTCGTCCTTCCGTGACATATGGGACAAATCAGATTGTGAGCGACCTGGCCCGACCCGGCCCGACCCGACCCGACCCGACCCGACCCGACCCGACCCGACCCGACCCGACCTGACCCGACCCGACCCGATACCTCTGCAGCCGCACGTGCGATTGACAAGCGGTCTTCTTCGCCGAGCAGCCCCATCCAACCTACTCTGTTTGAGACCAATCTTGACTCATGTAGGTGATTACCACGCTACGTAATGGGTGTTGAAAAGTGTTTTCTCGCAAAAACTCCGCAACGGCTGGGCAGCTTGAGTGAAAATTTGGGAACATGGATAGTGACCAGTGATGCCATTTTCCCAAAAAATCCTTACCAATACCAATCCGATACCGAACAGGAGTAATTTTGGTTGACCAAATACCGACCAATTTAGGTTAAACCCAAAAATGTCCAAAGTTTGACCGATTTTGAAATTGTATGTGGTGGTGGTGTATGAAATAAATATTGTATGTTGTGTAATGCAAACAGTACTTATTTTGAAGGACCTCATTTACTCTTGTTACGAGCAATATCTTCTATCTTGATATAATAATGGTTTGTTGTATTTAGTATTTAAATTAATTTATTAAATTTCGAGCAAATTAATCATCAATTGGCTGAATAGAAATAAGAATGCGTAAAAATGTGTCGAAAAAGTAAATTGTTTCAGATTGGGCTGACCGAAAAATGTCCCAAAATTTATTAGACTGACCGACCGATTACCAAATCGGTCACACAATTGTTTCGGAAACCACAATTTTGGTAACCGATTGACACCACTAATAGTGGTGTCACTCAGTTCAGTTACCCCTTTCCCACAAATCAGGAGTGGGATGACTCTGATTTTAAATCTTACACCACTATTACTTACCATGATGTATTGTTCTCATATAATTGCCAAAGTTTATTGTTGACGTGTTCTATATCATTTCATAGCATATTTACCTGATTAAACATCTGGTTGTCAAATAAAAAATTGACGCTTAGCGACATTACTCAAAAATTGTCATACCCATGCCCGGCGCCCGCCCAGTACCCATGTGAAGTCAAAAAATGCATATCCAACCCAGACAATCGGAATAATTGAGTGGGCAGTGGGCACTGGGCACCCATGGGTGCACCCGATCCATGACAATCACTGCTTGACGGACTACTAAGAATACGCCATTGGTGGTGACGATGACCACTTGGCTTCCCTGGAACCCCGCTCCCCAATTTCAAAGGCATGGCAGAGTTCCTGCTCATGGGGAACGTGGGACAGATTGGGTTGGATTCGGCTTGCCTGATTTTTTTTTCAATTTTGCTCAATGACGATTGTTGAAATCGCCGTTCAACCCGTTGCTGAATGGTTAAATACGAGTGCTAAAAGTTATACTATAAGAGCTGCGATCAAAACACAAGCACATCGCAGCCAGACATACAACGACTCAACACCTGTTCTGAAGTGGTCCATGGTGAAAATCTAGTTACTCTCTGCTATGTTGAGGGTGCGCAAGTAAGCTCGGCATATAAAAGCCTGTCAGTCTTAGCCAGTGAGGAAATCTGCGCGTCATTCCGTCAGCTGACATACCTGATTCGGCTGAACAATCCCGAGACGCGACAGACGGCATAACTTCGTCATCTGTCAGCCTCAGGGACGCAGGGACGCAGGAAAGAAACGTCACCAAGAATGTGGGGGCCAATAAACCTTTTATCTTGTTTTGAAGGAAACCCAACCCCCTATACAACATTTGTTTTGCAGATTTCAGCGCTTCTTTTTTGGTGAACATTTACACTTTCATGATTTTCTCATTTAATAAATTAAAATAGTTTATACTGACCAAAGGTGCCTGCCTGCCCCCTCCTGTTTCTTCGCGCCTATGGCCAGCCAGCTGACGTCTGTCAGCTGTTGGACCCAGGGCACTATACACTGTTGGACCTATGTGGCGCGCTGATAAAAAAGCAGACAAAACGCTCCGTTTGCTGGTCCATGCCTTGGTCGTGTCCCCGCCAACTCTACACAACAAACTACATAAAAAACTGGGCTTAGCTGGCACTTAGCAGAAACGTTTTAAGCCTTTTGTCCTGATATGTAAAAGTCAACTCCGCTACTCCGCCACCGTTCGGTGGTTATAAATTACCTTAGCTCAGTGACAATATTTGATCAGAAAACAATAATAGAGTATTCAATTGATCGATGAACAAATAAATGCAAATAAAGTTTGTATAGGAAGTGCCGGAGAAATTTTCGGATTCAGAGGCATTTTTGTTACATTTTCATGCATAAAAAGCTTGATGGCATCCTTTTATTTGTTCGTTATAATGATACCGAGTTAAAAGAAGGTTTCATTAATTTTTAAAAAGCAAAACACACGAAGATACACTATGCTCGCAATGCCTGTTGGCTGTTTTCCCATATAAATGCCCACTGCGCTGAGGAAACTTCTAGAGTGACTTTTGCTAGGCAGGTTTCTCACAATTCGTGGGCCCCTCGACAGGAGATGATGAGAGATCGTGGCCACAATGCCGATGTTTATGGCATCACGTACCGGTTTCAGGAAAACAGCTTCATGTACCTGTGCCGCAGTGCGGATTTACCACGGCAAGCCCTTGAACCGGACTCTGCCGCAGATGACAAATAATCCTCATCAGCTCCCAGTCTATCTATGAACAATCAGCTGTATCGGCTCTAAACACTCGGCAGACCGGCACTGCCAGTCACTCAGCAGTCTCTCCAGCAGAGCGGCACTGCCAGTCACTCAGCAGTTCCTCCACAGACCGCAGCCATCACTTCACAGTCTCTCCAGCAACCGGCACCTGCAGTTCAATCAGCAGTCCTCCAGCAGACCGGCACTGCCAGTCACTCAAGGCATCCCCAGCAGACCGGCCACTGCCATCCTCAGCAGTCTCCCCAAAGACCGCACTGCCAGTTCACCTCAGCAGCCTCCTAGCAGAACCGGCAGCGGCCATCCACTCAGCAGTCTCCCCAGCAGAGCGGCAACTGCCCATCACCACAGTCCCTCCCCAGCAAGACCGCCAACTGCAGCTCACTCAGCAGTCCCAGCAGAACCGGCACTGCCAGTCACTCAGCAAGTCTCACAGACCGGCACTGCCAGTACTCAGGAGTCCCCCAAAAACCGGCACTGCCCGTCACCAGCCGTCTCTCCAGCAGACCGCACTGCCATCACTCATCACTCAGCAAGTCCTCCACAGACCGCACTGCCATCAGCAGCAGTCTTCCCCAGCCAGCGCCGACACTGCCATCTACTCAGTCAAGTTCTCCCCAGCAGACGGCACTTGCCAGTCACCAGAAAGCTCCCAGCAGACCGCACGCCAGTCACTCAGCAGTCTCCCAGCATCCCGGCACGTGCCATCACTCGGATCTCCCCAGCCAGAGCGCAAAACTCCAGTCACCATCAGTCCCCCAGCAGACCGCACTGCATCACTCAGCAGTCTCTCCAGCAGACCGGACGCAGTCACTCACAGTCTCCCAAGCAGACCGGCCACTGCCATCACTTCAGCAGCTCCACAAGCGGCACTTGCCAGTCACTCAGCAGTCCCCCAAGCAGCTCGGCACTGCCAGTCCACGCAGCATCTCCAGCAGTACCGGCAACTGCACAGTCATCGAGAGCTCCCCACAGACCGCAAATCCGCGGGTTCAGTCACTCAGCTAGTCTCTCACAGACCCGGCACGCCAGTCACTCAGCAGTCTCCCCAGCAGACCGGCACTGCCAGTCACTCAGCAGTCTCCCCAGCAGTCCGGCACTGCCAGTCACCCAGCAATCTCTCATGCTAGCTTATTAATGGTCCTTGTGCCACCGCAGAACCCCGCCAAAGCATGACTCTTCAAGGACGTGCAGGCTCGACGGCAGCACGATAAGACGCTTATTCAGGAAACGTCAGCCGATGTGCCGGGATGTCCGAAATATGTAGGTCAATGACAGCTGGCTGAACCTGTCAATGACAGATGACTGAACCTGTCAATGACAGCTGGCTGAACCTGTCAATGACAGATGACTGAACCTGTCAATGACAGATGGCTGAACCTGTCAATGACAGATGGCTGAACCTGTCAATGACAGATGGCTGAACCTGTCAATGACAGCTGGCTGAACCTGTCAATGACAGCTGGCTGAACCTGTCAATGACAGATGGCTGAGCCTGTCAATGACAGCTGGCTGAACCTGTCAGTGACAGATGCTGAATCTGTCAATGACAGGTGCTGAATCTGGACTGAACCTTCCAATGACAGCTGGCTGAACCTGTCAAGACGATGACTGAAACCTGTCAATGACAGATGGCTGAACCTGTCAATTGACAGCTGGGCTGAATCTGTCAATGACAGATGGCTGAACTGCAATGAATTGCTGGCGGAACCGTCAATGACAGATGGCATGAACCTGTCAATGACAGCTGGTGAACGCTGTCAATGACAGATGGACTGAAACGTCAATTTGACAGCTGGCGACTGTCAATGACAGCTGGCTTAATCTGTCAATGACAGATGGCTGAACCTGTCAATACAGCTGGCTAACCTTCAATTGACAAGAGACTGAACCTGTCAATACAGACTGGCTGGACTGTCAAATGACAAAGCTGGCTGAATCTGTCATGACAAGATGGCTGCAACTGTCAATGACAGCTTGGCTGAACTGTCAATGACAGATGTGAACCTGTCAATGACAGATGGCTGTACCTTCAATGACAGCTGCTGACCAGTCAATGACAGATGGCGAAACCTGTCAATGACAGATGGCTGAACCTGTCAATGACAGATGCTGAACCTGTCAATACAGCTGCTGAACCTGTCAATGACAAGCCTGGGCTGAACCTGTCATGGACAGCTGGACTGTACTGTCAATGAAGCTGGCTGGACCAGTCAATACAGCTGGCTGAAACCTGTCATGACAGATGCTGAATCTGTCAATTGGAAGATGTGAATCTGCTTCAATGGACAGATGCTGGACCTGTCAATGACAGAAGCTAAACCTTCATTGTCGGGGATGTATGTAAAAAATCGTTGCTAAAAAATAAATTGTAAAAATCAAATTAAAGCGCTCATCGTAAATTGCAAAAGCCTGCATTTTCTTCATATTAGTTGCCCATTGACTTCATTGCTTTTCAATGTTGCATGGCGGATAGTAGTAGGTTGCGGAGTGTTTGACGTGGTTGCATGCTATTTTATTATTCATCCAATTGAACTGCCGCTTGGGTGTCTAGTATTTAGTTAGTCCCAAACTCCAAAACGTTTGGTGTACTGAGGCTCCTCTGAAAAAGTTATGGCCTTGGTTAACAATCCTTGAAATCGCACTGCGTGCCGACTCGTTTCAATGCAGTAGCTGCCGAGACTGCGATCGGCAGACGCCGATCGATATTGCAGCAGCGTGACTGTGAATGCGTGAGTGACACACTGCTGCAGCTGTCAGCCCATGTCAGTTGGCACTGCCTGCAGCTGTCAGCCATGTCAGTGAGACTGCTGCAGCTGTCACCATGTTCAAGCCATGTCAGTTGAACTGCTGCAGCTTGTCAGAGCCATGTCAGCCATGTCAGCTGCAGCTGTCAGCCATGTCAGCTGAGACTGCTGCAGCTGTTAGCCATGTCAGCTGGGACTGCTGCAGCTGTCAGCCATGTCAGCCATGTCAGCTGCAGCTGTCAGCCATGTCAGCTGAGACTGCTGCAGCTGTTCAGCCATGTCAGTTGGGCACCTGCTGCAGCTGTCAGCCATTGTAATCTGAGACTGCTGCAGCGGGCAGCCATGTTTCAGCTGAGACTGCTGCAGCTGTCAGCCATTGTCAGCTGCAGGACTGCTGCCAGATGTCAGCCATGTCAGCCATGTCAGTTGAGACTGCTGCAAGCTGTCAGCCATGTTCAGCCATGTAGCTGCAGCTGTTCAGCATGTCAAGCCTGAGACTGGCTGCAGCTGTCAGCCATGTCATCCAATGTCAGCGGCAGCTGTCAGCCATGTCAGCTGGAGACTGCTGCAAGCTGTCAGCCCATGTCCCAGTTAGCACTCTGCAGCTGTCAGTCATGTCAGCGGGAACTGCAGCTGTCAGCCATGTCAGCTGGGACTGCTGCAGCTGTCAGCCATGTCAGCTGGGACTGCTGCAGCTGTCAGCCATGTCAGCTGGGACTGGGAGACAACTGCGGCTGCAGCTGTCAGCTGCAGGAAACGACTGCGCCGGCAGACTGACAGCTCTGGACGACAGTTGTGGCTGTCGGACGCAGCTGTGTGGGTCAGTAGACCAGTTCTTAGTCAGTCACAGGACATACCATTTCAGCTCCAAGAACTAGTGTAAAAGGGCAGGGATAACAACAGGCAAATAAGTCTAACCGTGTTTAAATTGGAAATAGCTCACCTTTAACATGGGGTATTGAACTGAGATCAACAGATCTATAGAGCAGATCGAGAAAAGGGGTTATGGTGAAAGAATTACCTCGCTACGCAAAGTACTTTCGACACAGGACTAGAAGGCCCCTTGTAAAAGACAAAGTTGGATTTCCCCCGAAACTTCGGCGGTAGAATGACATCATATATGAATATGTTGACGTCAGAATTGCGTCACACGCAGATTCTGCCGCAAGCTAACCGTAACCATTGCCGTTAGTACCAATCACAACGGTTGTTTACGTTACAAGCAGCCAGTGTATGTCCTAAGTCCGTCAATAGTTATAAGTCCGCCCTAAGCACGGATAAATATACAGGAGGCGCCACTCCCCGGGTTTTCCCATTGCTGTCAGGGACAACGCAGTGCTGCCATATTCGCCCGGCCGATTTATTTCAGACAGGAAAAGCCGCTCGGTTGCCCGCTCCAGGTCGGAACACTATCAGACCCACTCAAACCTATCGTATATAACGTATACGGCATGTGACAACGATCACGCTTACTACGATCGTACCTTCTTTACCTACCATATTTTCCATATCAACCATACTTTCAGGAGTTCGTTCAGATGAAAAAGCTGTTGTTGTTGTTGGAGAGTTAAGTCGCGTAGATCTGCAAGATGAAATAGCGTGGGATGTCTGATTTATCCGCCCCTGTAGCCAGTGAAAGAGCGCTTGGACTTCTGACCTATTCCGGTCAGTGGCAGCCCGAGTTCGAGCGCTTCGGCGCTTCGCTGTTTGCTCCTAACTGGGATGCCTGCGCCGGTGGTAGCGGTCGCACTCAAGGTCAGGTGGACGTCAGTAGCGGGACGACCGTGTCCAGGTATGTCGGGCACGTACAACTTTCGTCTCTAAATTCTGCCGACCAACAGGCATAGCGTGATTGGGTGGTGGGGTCAGGGCTTCCGCAACAAGCTCTGCTTAGCGCGGGTCCTGACCTCGGAAATCTACCCATACCAAACATTCGGATTTCGGACTGATTTAATAATAATAATAATAATAAAAACATACGACAGCCATTCGCAGCCACTTGTCTCGTCTCGCTGCACCTGTGTTGCCGCCAGCGGCGTGCGCTGCCTTATGTTACCGCCAGCGTGCGCTGCCATATGTGACCTCAATGGTAACACGCCTTATCGCGGGTGGCGGGCTCCGTGGTGTCGTCGACAGCTGTTTCAGGTGGCGTCGACACTCGACAGAGCTGTGTCAGGTGACTTTTCGGTGTCACACAGCTGAAAACGCTGTCAGTCAAGCCATGTGGGTCACGGGCATCCCTCTTCTCCTTCTCTCTTCCCCTGTCTGGTGTGATATAGCCATAGGCACGAGTATTGCAAACATGCTATCTGCCAAACATTGCATCTCCCCTGTCTCCACTGCTCGGCCCAATAGGTAAAGACGAGGACATGGGATATTCGGCCCGCGGAAGAAAATATAACGTCATGTTAATCTGTTATTGTCAACCATCCACAGTCCGTCCGATGTAATATATTGTTTTCGCTCATTTGAAATGCCGTGCAAACACGCCTGCCACTCACAAAAGTCGTTCGACTGCCAGTCAGTCACATTAAGGCCGCAGTTCGATACACACCCGGGCAAACACAGCACGTTATTGAGTATTGACAGACGTCCAATCCGCTGCAACGTGATTGCAGAGGTCCCGTTGCACAGTCGTTGGAAAGGCGAAACGGATTGGCCACGCGATTTTTCACCAAACAGTCATTTTGCTTATATCGTGGAAATGACGCGACCAATATTCGCCACCAAATCTTCGATAATGTGTTGGGACATGCCCTTGCGCATCTTAGGATGTAAAATTATTGTCAGGTCATGTCCAGGTCACGGGACTATGGACGTTATCAATTGTGGTATGTCAGGCTCCGTGTAGACCAAATCATAGTTTGCCTACTTGTACGTGTGACCTTTGAAGACCTTTGACATGAAATGGCATGTGATGACCTAGTCTGTCCTTCATTAACTTGTCCTGACCTCGGCTGACCTTCTGTGACCGTTGGTACTTGGTGACCACTGAGGGATAGGAATGTGCCGTTTAACATTCTTGTGATTGGGGGCGTTTTGGGGGCCAAGAACGTTTTGGGGTTAGTTTGGAGAGCTAGAATATATTTCAGGGCTCAAAAGTATTCCTGAATGTAAAGATTAGGTTGTTTGTGGAGTGTTTATACTTCCTACTGTCAAAAACATTACGTGTGCGTAACTTATATTGTGTATTGTGTAATGTGTAAGCATAATACATATTAGCTAATACAATGCCTGATGTCTACAGTCTTTACCCAATTGCAATAATGGTGCATATATGGGTATTGGGTATGGACATGGGTATTTGCTGAATGCGCGGCCAAGTGTCAACTGATCACTGATCTGCACTTATCTATAGCTGATCGCACTGAACTCGTTCCCGTGTGCCTTAAGACGATACCCTCCGGTTCACCTGCTTCACCGCGGACTGTTGTTTTCTCCAGCTGCGCCGCCGATTATCGGTACCCTGCGGCTGCGACCCATCCCCTTTCAGGGGATGGGATCGCAGGGTATGGGGACGCCCCTACTGACGAGGCTCAATTATTTACCCGACACATTCCGCACCGCGCGCCCACCGCCGCGCCGCGCGGCCGCTGCCGTGGCACCGGGCGGCGCCCCGGCCAGCCGACGCGTGGCGACCCTGCGACTATATTTTCGTCCGTAGAGAAATTTGCGCAAATATGCGCGCTTAGACACATATTTGCGCAGAATTGAATCTTCGAGCTCCGATGCAGGATTGAATTGGCTATCAGCTCACCAAATATAAAATAAAAACAAGTAAAACAACTAGTGTTTGTCTATTTGAATATTACAATGCAATTACAATGGGATTATATTTTTATATCTAAAAATATGCAATGATTTGACCTATTTATAAGAGAAACATAGCATTTGCAATGCTCGCATCGAGGTCTACGGTTAATTTGCATCCTATTTGCACGCAAAAATAACCAACATTGCAATATCCCAAAGGGCCACCCGTGAGCTCGTTTCTTACAACCCGACTGTGCGTTGGTCCGCCAGGTGGGGCTCGCACAGTGGCCTGTTCAGGGTAGACTCTCTCCCGTTGGTCCTCAGTGGTGAATCCATTCACGATATCGCAGCATCATAATCACAGCAAACGCTGCATTGCAGTAGCATAGCTTGTCACAACATAACAATGTTAAACATGCCAACACAATGTTAAACATTCCAACAGTCGGCAACTGCCTGCATGCGTGTTCATGCCTCCGTGAAGCAACACATCGCTGGCCCTTCGTGGTGTCTGGTGTGATATAGGTCGAGTATTGCAAATATGCTCCTTGTTATATCGTACAATAATACGATAGTCGTGGTAAATGATTTCGTATGCATCTGCTCAGTTTATTGTATTGCTTTATCGCCTTGGCTTTTCTCAGGGCGTCGTCACCGGGGGGGGGCTGAGAGGGAGCTCTCCAGATCGCTCCTACTGGAGTACAGACTACACCATTCCAGGATTTTTAACATTAGCACTAAGGGCTGCCCCCCCCCCCCAGCCGGGTAGCTGGCCCCTCTCACGCAAATTTATGTAGCGACGCTTACTGCTGTCCCGATGCGCAGGGGCGGCGGAAACGTAAGGGGGGGGGCGTAGAGGGCAGCTGTCCTACTCACTCCAGTGCAGGGGCGGCGGGATATGGGGAGGCGGAGGGGCAGCTGGTCCTTACTCACTCCAGTGCAGGGGCCGGCGGATATGGGGAGGACGGAGGGGCAGCTGTCCACTCACTCCAGATTGCAGGGCGGCGGATAACGTGGGGGCGAGGGGCAGCTGCCTACTCACTCCAGTGCAGGCGGCGGGATATGGGGAGGCGGAGGGGCAGCTGTCCTACTCACTCCAGGTGCAGGGGGCGGCGGGATATGGGAGGCGGAGGGCAGCTGTTTACTCACTCCAGTCAGGGGCGGCGGATAACGTAGGGGGCGGAGGGCAGCTGTCCTACTCACTCCAGTGCGAGAGGGGCGGCGGATATGGGGAGGCGGAGGAGGCAGCCGTCCTACTCACTCAGCAGGGGCGGCGGATATGGGGAGGCGGAGGGGCAGCTGTCCTACTCACTCCAGTGCAGGGCGGCGGATATGGGGAGGCGAGGGGCAGCTGTCCTACTCACTCCAAGCGGGGCGGCGGATTATTGGGAGGCGGCAGGGGCAGCTGTCCTACTTCACTCCAGTGCAGGGGCGGCGGATAATGGGGAGGCGGGAGGGGCCAGCTGGTCCTACTCACTCCAGCAGGGGGCGCGGATAACGGGGGGGAGGCGGAGGGGCAGCTGTGCCTTAACTCACTTCCAGTGGCAGGGCGGGCGGATATGGGGAGCGGAGGGCAGCTGTTCCTTACTCACTCCAGTGCAAGGCGGCGGCGTATATGGGTGAGGCGGCAAGGGCAGCTGTCTACTACTTCCAGTGCAGGGGCGGCGGATAGGGAGCGGGCAAAGGGGAGCTGTCCCGATGCGCAGGGGCGGCGGATAACGTGGGGGGGGGCAGCTGTCCTACTCACTCCAGTGCAGGGGCGGCGGATAACGTGGGGGGGGGGCAGCTGTCCTACTCACTCCAGTGGGCAGGGCGGCGATATGGGGAGGTTGAGGGGCAGCTGTCTACTCACTCAGTGCAGGGGCGGCGGATATGGGAGCGGAGGGGCAGCTTTCCTAACTCACTCCAGTGCAGGGGCGGCGGATATGGGGAGGCGGAGGGCAGCTTGTCCTACTCACTCCAGTGGCAGGTGGGCGGCGGATATGGGTGAGGCGGAAGGGCAAGCTGTCCTACTCACTCCAGTGCAAGGGGCGGCGATAACGTGGGGCGTGAGGGCAGCTGTCCCTACTCACTCCAGCAGGGGCGGGCGGATTAACGTGGGGGCGGAGGGGCAGTGTTCCTACTCACTCCAGTGCCAAGGGGCGGCGGATGATGGGGAGCGGAGGGGCAGCTGTCCTACTCACTCCAGTGCAGGGGCGGCGGATATGGGGAGGCGGAGGGGCAGCTCTTGTCTACTCACTCCAGTGCAGGGGCGGCGGATATGGAGGCGGAGGGGCAGCTGTCCTACTCACTCCAGTGCAGGGGCGGCGGATATGGGGAGGCGGAGCAAGGGGCAGACTGTCTACCTCACTCCAGTGCAGGGCGGCGGATATGGGGAGGCGGAGGGCACTGTCCTACTCACTCCAGTGCAGGGCGGCGGATATGGGGGAGGCGGAGGGGGGCAGCGTGTTTCCTACTCACTCCAGTGCGGGGCGGCGTATATGGGAGGCGGGAGGGCAGCTGTCTCCTACTCACTCCAGCAGGGGGGCGGCGGATAACGTTTGGGGGGAGGCGGAGAGGGGCAGCTGTCCTACTCACTCCAGTGAGAGGCGGCGGAAGTAATGGGGGAGGCGAAAGGGGCAGCTGTCCTACTACTCCATGGCAGGGCGGCGGGATATGGGGAGCGGAGCGGCAGCTGTCCTACTCACTCAGAAGTTACAGACAAACATACCATCTTTTTTTCCCCCTCCTTCCATTACGTTTGTAAGAGGTGCCCCTTACTAAAAAGTTTGTGGATTTTATTTACCCAAAAAAATGGACCCCGAGTGCCCCGAGGTGCCCAAAACCAGCCTGAGGGGCCCTTTAAGGCCGACAGAAAACCCTCAGTCGGCCTGAGGGGGCCTTTGCTAGGACTGAGGGGTCTCTCGAAAGGCTTCAAAAGGGACTACAAAATGGGCCTGTTTGACATTTTAGCGACCATTAGAGGGCACCGCAAAATAAAATAAAATAAATCCGAGGAGATATACCATTTCGTGTCATTTTTTAAGGGGCCCTTTGACCATGGAAGGGGGTCCTTTGGCCGAGGGGGCCCCCTGGGTTTATTTGCCCCCCCCACCCACATTCGAAAATATCATCCACCGCCACTGCCGATGGGTGGGTTCTAATTAGAGCTGCAGACTCGCAGAGTGGAGTCCTAGCGGAAGTCCTAGTGAGAGAGGGCCAGCTACGGGTGGGGGGGGCAGCTCCTTAGTGCTAATGTTAAAATCCTGCGAATCTGGTAGTCTGTACTCCAGTCCAAGTAGGAGTCGGTGGGAGCTGACGATTTCGGCCGGAGTCGGATTCAGAGTTCATCAAATTTGGTCAACATCGACACCGGCTGGAAAGTCTGGGCAACGCATTCCACAAGCAGTTTAAGTTAACTGCCGATGGCGATAAAAATCGCCTTTAACTTTTTAGAGCGTCATATCCCATTTTGGCTTACAGCTCCTCCAACACTGCTTTATCCAGTATCCTCTAATCTCTATTTAACTACCTAAGTCTATTATTTACCTACCTACGTCTATACACGTTTCGTAACTTCATTCTAAAAAGTTCTGAATGGCATCGATGACTCGGGACTCCGCATTATTGCAAGTTGCAACTGTTAAAAATCCGAACGACAGGCATGCTGACTTGGTTCAAGGATCGGGATTCCTCACAGCGAGCGTCCATACCTACGTGGAATGAGTGAACAGCACAGCGGACGACACACAGGCGGTTTTCACACACTTCAGCGACGTCATCTAGCGTCAAGAGTCGCAACTACAGCCTTGGGTAGCCGCCGCTTGGTGGCAATCGGGCGCTATAACCGGATATGATTCGATAAGGCGTGACTGTGAGGCTGGCGAGCGAGTGGTTACATCCCAGGTGTCTCATTTTCCTGATACCTTATTTCCAAAATATCGATATTATTGCACTGAATAAAGCCAACCTTGGCAAAAACTAAGTCAAACTGAATTTCCCATTTTGCATGTCAGTGGCAGCAAAATAACACGACCAATAACGCCACCATTGCAAGTAATATAAAAAGTTTGCTGTAAGGAAAACTGGCACGAATGTCCTCGCTTCCACTTACCACTGTAGCCTTGCATGCTTTGGTTTAAAAACCGGTGCAGCCTAAGGACCAGTAATACCAGTTTCTGATAGGACACGGGTAATTCTGTATTACATGGGTCTGGGAACTTCGATCGCTGCTGAGTGCTAAGTGCTGACACAATCCGGATCCGATGCCGGTCGAAACCGGTTGCGATTTTCCTAATCATGCTGAGTATTTGCATATGATGTGCAATGTGCATTAAATGTACAACTACGCGTGTGTATGCATCAATATTATGGTAAAACGCGTGCAATAGAGCGTTAGCCCGCGCGGCGTAGGGGGTAAATTTTGCCCCCCCCCTCCTAGGTTTTCTCAATGACTTGAAAACCATGACGGATAGCGACGTCAAATTTTATTTACCTTATGCAGCATAAATTTGACGTCTTTCCCCAAAAAACGAAAATGTTTCAGAACTTTAGGAGATGATGACGTTTTAATGACGTAATATCATAAAACAATAAATATTTGAGAAATCGTAGAAAATATAGTTTTAAAGCAAATTGCCAACAACATCGTCAAAAAAGCTATATTTTTACAAAATGACAATCCCGGATTTTTTAATTTTGGGGGTTTTTGACCCCTCAAAATAATAAAAGCTTCTTTTTGAAATTTCCCAACAAACCGAATTTTCTAGATATCTCAATATATACATATATATATATATATATATATATATATATATAATTTCACAGCAATATCTTTATTTTTCTGTCACTGATTGTTCCCGAAGTAGTAAGTAACTAATGACGTCATTCTGAATACCTTTTTGTGCTTTTTTACCAGAAACAGATAAAGGAAATATGTCATTGCTGTTTTTATGAGACAAAACAAGCATTGAAACATGCCTTGTTTATTATTATCAATCAATTTCACATTTTGACCTTAGATGACCTGACCTTGACCTTTTGTGGTGTCAAATTGTGAAAATGACTGCTGTTGTGGAATTATACTTCATCGTGTAAAATTAACTGTAAAACAACTGTCTTTCGTTGACCTCTTGGTAACAGTGATCTTGTGTGACCTTGACCTTTGCTTACCATTTCGTTCTTACTTAATGCAGGAGATACAGTATACCTTTGAGAGCTTTATGTGCATTAACAGTCTCAAACTAAGGTTTTGAATTGAAAGTATGAACCATTAACTCAAATAACTCGATTTTGACCCATAACCTGACCGTGACCTGACATATAACCTAACTTGACATGTTTGGGTATGCATTAGATTCGTCTCATTGAGGGATTTCCATCGCCGAACGCCACCTTGCGCGTCACGCTGCGGTCATTGGTTCGGAAGATACGAGTGTGGGGGGGTAAATTTACCCCCCCCCCTCCTACGCTGCACGTTCGGCTGGAGACCCCTACACCGCACGGGTTAAGGACCAGGAGTGCCGAATGTAAACGCGGTTGATAGTGTTCTACCTCAAACGTCTGTCACATGTATAACAGGTGTCGAGTGTCTATTGATTATTGAGACAAAGTTCGAACTATTACAGTTTCTTGTTTTTACGTTCAGATTCACCAAACTCAGCACATTAGTACGTAATGCATCTGTACACGCGAAATCGACACATTTTCTGATATGGAGGAAAATCTAAGCAACTTTTACTATATAAAGTTGGTTTAAATTCGCTGTAAATGTATAAGCAAGCGAAATCAGACAAGTTTCAGAATAGCGTGAGACTTTTGGGGATTTGGCCCCTCAAACCACCCGAGCCCCCCCCCCCAAAAAAAAAACGTTTTAGATCCACCAGTGAGTGTACACCCGTGTGTTCAGATACGGCACGGTTACCGTGTTCTTGCGACGACACCATCACGACACCTACTTCCTGTGGTCCTTTCGATGGTGTATCAGATTGACATTAATATCCCAACTGGACAGTCTGACGCAGACCGCAAGAGATACCAGGACTCATCTGCAATTCAGTTTGTTCCGTATTTGAATCTAGACAGCAGGCTTAGAAGCTACTTCAGCATACTAACATAGATGGATATGCGTTATTACGAGCGAGAGCTTCGCGCTTGCTCGTCTTTCCGTAGAGAAGGGAAAATCTGAATATGAGCGGCCCGACACGATCCAGCCCGACCAGGCACGTGGCGATGCTTTTAAAAAGCTCATATCTCTGCAACCACACGTCCGATTGACAAGTGGGCTTCTTTGCTGAGCAGCCCCATCCAACTCTTCTGTTTGAGACCAGTGCCGACTCATGTGGGAGACTACCACTGCGCGTGGCGCGTGCTAAGTGAGTGGTGTTGAAAAGTGTTTCCTTGCAAAACTCCACAACGCGCGCTGGGCAGATTATGTGCTAAGTTGGTGTGTGGTTAGGGATCCCTCAGCCACTACTTTCCCACAAGTCAGGGGTGGGATGCCTCTGCACGTGCGCACGTGCACACCTTTTTGTATCTCAGAAACTACTTGCCCGATCGAGAGAAGTTCACCATAAATTTCCTTTGTGCTAGCTCGCTTATCGCCAACTATATCGCTTTACTGGTCCATATCGCTACCGATGCTGTTTTCTTCGCGAAGTCATTTTAGCAGGGTTTATAATTTATATCAATAAATACGCATAGATAATATCCTCAAGCTCAACATCTGGATATCAATGGTATACATGAGCACGATTCACCAGGCCGTTCAAAGCTTATCTGTGTGCGTTTTTCACACACAGATAAGTTTATCTGGGAGATGACTCTTTAGAGTTATGCAAAATCAACACCACGTACATCTATCATGATCGATGATCATCATTAGCATTATGATAATTATCAATTTCCACAATCAATGCAGCTATGTCTCTCCACCACCCAGCTCCTGCATACGCGTGTTTGCATTCCTCCCTCTCACAACCTTGTTGGTAACCGGGAGACGGGGTCGGTGACACTGCTGTCATATATACGTGCACTGCAGTCAGTCAGAGATACCGTGCTAGTCGCCCGTCAAAGTCTCCGGCTAGGCGCGTGTGCTGCGTCGC
>VOPJ01013544.1:0-29041 GCA_014673585.1 Semibalanus balanoides
TGCCCCCTCCCCCTGCCACTAATAGGGGTAGCCGGGAGCCTGTCACTAATAGGGTTAAGCCGAATTCAGTGCCATCATGGGACACATTAATAATTTTGTGTTGGTGAAAAGAGAAAAACGAGTTAGTTTGAGCAATTTAAAAGTACATTTATAGAAAATACCTATCTCCAATTTGCATCCTGTGCAAACACAGCTTACCTAAGAATATTATAACCAGTAAGACGCCTTAAACGGCGAAGGACGAACGAGTCCGAATAAAACCGCGTCAACTTATCACCCGTCCAACGGAGGTTCATCATGGGTTGTATATTCCACCAATGTGGTGCACTGAAATCGGACGAGTATTCGTCACGATTTTCGTTTACGAGGTTCGTCTTTTGCAAAGCATGCATTTGAATTATTTTCGCTACAAGTTGTTTTGCCGTCCCAAATAGATCCGAACTAAATCGATACTTTGAACTAAATAGGTTTTGCAACGTTATTTTATATTTTGCAATTATAAGCTTCAGTGTTGGTGGGCAAAAGAATTCATTTTTGCTGGGTATTGATGATTTGATTGCGCTTATAGCTGCATCATTTTTATCGTCTAAGCACCCTTTTTGGTTTTGAAGCTACTGGCCGGTTGTAATGAAGGTAAATGTTATAGAATTCCGTCAATACAAAATATTCAGTCAGATTTTACAGCGAAATACTGCATTAAAGCCTCAATTTTTGCATGCCATTTAGAGAGGATTACATTGGTTCTACACATTGGTTGTTTGTTTCATCCTTCACAATCCCATAGGTGCGAGCAGCTGATTTAAATTGTGAAGACGTCATAAAACTATGAATTTTGCGCTGTATAGCCACGTAACTTTGCACGTACCACCGCGCCGCTGATCGACAAAACATTATGCATAGCGCCGGAGCGAATCGTTCTTACGCATCTTGTGTTTGACCCGTGTCTTTACGACTTTTGTTAGGGTTGCAGATATAGGCCCGGTATATTTGCGAACATATCGATGTTTGTAGTGTAACTGAATTGTGTGGACGGCTACACAGGTGGTACACCGTGCGCTACGTGCAGAGTGTGGACCCCGAGAGGTTACCTGTGCAACGATTGCCAGTTGTTGTTTGCGTTGCTCCAGCCTCACAAACAACGATTTAGCTTTATATGTCTCAGCTACAGCAGGGATAATACTTTCTGAACATCCCTGACCGCGACGGTTCACGCGCCGTGCTGACCCATCACATGAGAAAAAAACATGTTCAATAAGCATATGTCATTGCATGGGCTATCGGAGGGGCGAAGACCGCTTGTCCAACGATGCGGTTTCAAAAAGATATAAGCTTCTGACCACGTCTCGGTCTGTCCGCGGCCGGGCCCCGCCGGGTCGGTCCGCTTATATGTGAGAAAAATCCGGTATTCAATGAGGACTCGCTCCGCGCTTCGCGCTCGCTCGTAAAAATATGAAACAACACTATTTTCACTGCGCTCGTTTAAAGGTCAGGTCAGGTCACCAGAGGTCAAAGGTCATTTGATCAGAATCAACACAAAAATACAAACTAGGCCTGGAATGATGTTCCTTACTTCATTGCCATTCAGAAAATTTATGGTTTTCTATAAATTGGATAATTTGTTGTAGAGCTGTTGGCTAATTGGGTAAGTCATGCAAGGTGCCCTCACGAAAATGTCGGAGGCTATAACTCGGTAGCCGTAGCTCCAATCAAGCTGAAACTTGCAGAGCGCGATTCAACACCTTTTCGCACCACGATTCAACACCATTTGTCAGGACACATTAGGATAACCCCTTTAACGAAGTTTTATCGAAATCGGATATGTAGGATGTTAATTTGGGGGTTTTCGCTTGTCGATCCGTCCTGGAATACCCAACCTGGAAGTTGGTGAGCATGTTTTTTTCATTTGACTCTAAACGTGTACCCTTTTTTCTAAATCGGAGGGGGTTGGGTACGAAATCCCTCTTTTTTGTGTGACTTAACATGAAATGCACCTATAGGTCAAATGTGTTCGATGGTTATTTTTGACATAATGAATGAGAATATATACAAAGGATGATCAATAACATGGCAAAACAAAAATTTTTGAATCTGACAATGCCGTAACGGTGATAGCTCATTCCTTTTTGTATCGCCTTTATTTTTAAGTAAACCTTATTCCGCCATGTTAATGATCATTCCTTTGTATATATAGGTCAAAGGTCAAATATACAGGGGTCAAAATTAGGCCAAGAGTCAGATATCCAGCGATAACCGTCAGGTCATAGGTCATAAGTAAGAGGTCAGATACCCAGGGGTCGACGTCAAGTAAGAGGTCAGAAATCGTCAGAGAGAAAGGTACAGTGCAGCGGTCAGAGGTCAGATGCCTGTTCAAGTCAGGACAGGTCAGAGGTCAGGACAGGTCAGATGTCAGGAGAGGTCAGAGGTCAGGACAGGTCAGAGGTCAGGATAGGTCAGAGGTCAGGACAGGTCAGATGCCAGGAGAGGTCAGAGGTCAGGACAGATCAGGACAGGTCAGGACAGGTCAGAGGTCAGGACAGGTCAGAGGTTTGTTTATTTGTTTATTGTTTATTGATTCATATCACCAACGGGCAGATACACCCACTAACAGGTGAAGTCAGGTAAGATTAAAATATGTATAAAATAAAGGATAATATAAAAATACACGTAAAAATAAAAATATAAATATACATAAAAATAAACATAAAATACAAATACATGTAAAATGCAAATACAAATGCATATAAAATACAAATATTAATACATATAAAAACATGGTTAAGAGCACGATGTTATTTACAATGAGAAATGGTGACAGTAAAAACGCTCATGATCTGTGGCACCTACGAATGGCCATGTAGTGGAGGCATGTCGTTAATATAATTTTGGGGGAACCCACCCCCCGTCCGCTGCAAGCCCGCTGGTCTCGTGTTTGGCCCTGTAATTATGTAGCCAAGAGTGAAAAATGTGCGCATTTATCTTGGCCAAGAACTGGTTGGTTCTTCTGTCACACGGTCGATACTATTCCACGAGAGGACCACCATTCGACGCGGGCAAAACTCTCGCAAAGACGGGCTTTGTGCGCGTTTTCCTGTGATACATCAGGACAGGTCAGACGGGTCAGGACAGGTCAGAGGTCAGGACAGCGTCAGAGGTCAGGCAGTCACGAGGCAGAAGTCAGAGAGTCAGGACAGGTCAGAGGTCAGGACAGCTGTCAGAGGTCAGGATGCAGGGTCAGGAGTCAGGGAGCAGGTCAGAGGTCAGAGCAGGTCAGAGGTCGGACAGGTCAGAGGTCAGGACAGGTCAGAGGTCAGGACAGGTCAGAGGTCAGGACAGGTCAGAGGTCAGGACATGTCAGATGCCAGGAGAGTTCAGAGGTCAGGACAGGTCAGAGGTCAGGACAGGTCAGATGCCAGGAGAGGTCAGAGGTCAGGACAGGTCATAGGCCAGGACAGGTCAGAGGTCAGGACAGATCAGAGGTCAGGACAGGTCAGAGGTCAGGACAGGTCAGAGGTCAGGACAGGTCAGAGGTCAGTACAGGTCAGAGGTCAGGACAGGTCAGATGTCAGGACAGGTCAGAGATCAGGACAGGTCAGGACAGGTCAGGACAGGTCAGAGGTCAAGGTAGGTCAGAGGTCAAAGCTCCGCTGGGGTCAACAGCAGATAATAAGTCAGATATCTGAGTCAGAAGAGAGATCAGATGTCTTCTGCGGCCAGGTCAGGTCACGCGTCAGATGGGAGGTTTCCGAAAATCGGTCGCATGCTTGATGGTCAGATGTTTTCTCAGGCAACATATATATATCTGAATTTAACGATCTCCTGAGCTCCATGGTGGCTCGAACTTATCGCTCAGTATTTCGTTAAAAAGGTCAGTGTACTTAGAAGAAAGGGGTACAATAATACAGCACCGGGTAACATATAAAACCGATCTACTACGGCATATTCATAATCAAAGTTTGTATGTACACTACTCGGGGTGGAAGAAGCAGTGCCCCAAAATAAATGCACGTGGCCAGTTTCCAAATCTTACAGCCTGGTTTAATGTGATACATGCCAAATAGGCCCTGTGGCAGGAGTACCAACGAGTCAGCTCGGAGCGCGCCCACACCATAGCGCCCAGTCCATGGCAAAAATTGCGTTTACAGTCATAGCTTCTGTATGTGTTCAAAGACATGTGTAAATGATTTTATCATGCAACTGAGACCAACTGAGAGCAACTGAGAGGCCTATTCAGCACGGGTTACACATATTTTACTTATGATGCATGTGTTTATGGATAGCAATGCTGTAGCCAAAGATACAAATACCGGAAGTGATATGGACTCTACAGGATCCTATAACACTTTTGCTATTTGATTATACCATATGAATCGCAGTCATGAACAGTCGTATGATGCAATATTGAATGGACTTCCACATGCAATATTTATTATAGAGCTTGTTTCGTCGGCAGGCAGTACAAGGGCATGGGATTAAAAGGGGGATTACAATTACATTTGTTTAATTTTGAATGATTCCTTAATTAACTTGCCATCATCGGCTCATCCAATAACATTTATTTTCAGGCGCTCGTCCATTAAATTGTACAAATACAAATATGCAGAAGAGAGACCACTAGAAGGAGCAGATATAACGAGAAATGTAGTAAAAATATCTACCGCATACATAACAATTTATTTCCCGTCCTATTTTTATAAATAGAAGAGTTCACCTTTAATGGGTTTTGAACTGACATAGCCGACTTGTAGAGAAGATAGAAAAATGAGCTGTGATTAATTACCTCGCTACCCTAAGTCATTTCGACACAAGACAAGAAAACCTTTTGGAAGACGAAGTTTCGGGGCACGAAAGACTGCCCCGTGACCCGAAACCGCTCCGAAACTTCTTTAAAAGGGGCCCACTAGTCCTGTGCCAAAATTACTAAAAGTTGCCAGGCGCGGATCCAGGATTTCGTTCAGGGGGGGGGGGGAAACAAAAAGTTGCACCCTCCGGGGACGCCATAGTCGCGACCCGGCTCAGGGTTGGGGGTGCCCTAACGCCCCCTGGATCCGCGCCTTAGAGTTAGAAGTTACTCGAAGCTACAACTACCGCCGAAGTTTCAAAGAAATGAAACTCTCAAAGGGGCCACTAGTCCTGTGTCGAAACTACTAAACGTAGCGAGTTTATTCTTCATTCAAAGCCCATTTTCTATCTGCTCTACAAATCTGCTATTTTAGTTAAAAAAATCCATGTTAAAGGTGAACCTTTAACTGTATTTCTATCGAGCCAAATACAAAATGCGAAAAATTAAAGTTGTAACAAAATGCAAAATAAGAGATACTAAAGAAATACAAATATTGTCCATCACTGCTAGTATTTTTGGAGGCGCCGATATAAAATCAGACTAACATAATTGTACATGAAAATACATATGCGTCATCAGAAAATTGTCGCTCCAAGGTACTCGAAGTAAGTCACCAAATAAACACCACCGCAGCAGCCCCTCAGCACCGCTACTCACAGTTTTTGCACTTGCACTTTTTGATGAGCGTTTCGTCCTTGATATCTTCGTGACAGGACTTGCAGTAGTACCAGGCCCTGTGGCAGGAGTACCAACGAGTCAGCTCGGAGCGCGCCCACACCATAGCGCCCAGTCCAGCCGCAAGGCATTGCGGCCCGCTAAAGCCACGGTGGTATAACGACATTTAAGCCGTTTCGGTCAGTGCAAACGTGTTCAACTGAATTCAATGCAGGATTTCAGCTGCTGTGACTGCCGTAATCACCAAGCTGACCATCACACGACACTGTCATTGACCTCACCGTGTGACCTCGTCATCATTAAGCTCACCATTGAAATTCGTCCTTGACCTCACCGTTTGACCTCGTCAGCCGACTGAGCGATGAAGAAGCCCTGTGTGTTGGGCTGCAGTTTGATGTGGCGCGGGTTAATGGCGATCTTGTTGTCAGCCCCGTCATCGCCGCGAGCCTCGATCGCCAGCAGCAGCAGCTTCAGCTTGGTGAAGCACAGCCTGTGGCAGTGCCGGGACAGCCGTAAAGACAGCCGATTGGCTGGTGGGAGCGGGTAGCCGCCGCTCATTGGTCGGCGAAAGCAGGAGGCCGCCACTTATTGGTTGGGCGACGAAGGCCATTGGTAGCCACTGGTGTTTATTTATCGGGCATGTAACCAGAATCGGTCAGCAGTGGCTCGGCGAAGTGATATTTGCAAATACTAAACGTGAGCACAGAATGTCCCAGATCTAAGAAGATGGACGCAACTTGTAGTATTGATGATAAGCTTCTACATCAGCAGCGGAACTGAACACCACAAACTGCTGACTCGCCAGGAGTGTCTGACTCGCCTTACTGACGGCTGACTCGCCAGGAGTGTCTGACTCGCCTGACTGGACGGCTGACTCGCCAGGAGTGTCTGACTCGCCTGACTGACGGCTGACTGACGGCTTGACGGTCGCGAGGAGTGTCTGACTTCTCGCCTGACTGATCGGCTGACTTCGTCCAGGTAGGTCTCATAGAAGGTGCTAGGAAGATGAATGATGATGATGGTGATCCGCCAGGAGTGTCTGACTCGCCTGACTGACGGCTGACTCGCCAGGAGTGTCACTATACATATAACATATCGGCAACTTCCATCACATTTTCAGCAGCCTATATGCCAGCTATGCCGGGTTAAATGTCATACTGTGCAGGCGACATGTCGGGGCCTGGAGGCAGATATACAAGTTCAGATATACAATCAGATATACAAGCATATATAAGCCGTTTTCATGATGGATTTTTTGCGCTGAAAAGATTCTAAATCTTTCTGAAATGTTTTGAAAATGTTTTGCAATGTTTTGGTATGATTTTTTTTTTTTTTTACTGAATTTAATTTTTCTGGGCTGAAAGGACTCTCCAGCCGAATATATTTGACTTTTTGTCGAAGGAATGTGTGCCATAAATAAGGAATGTCACGAATGTGGGCCTAACACACCTGGGCAGAGACTATACACTATACAGTAACCTTACTGTCGAATATCTGATTGGCTGAGCCACGTTTGACGTTGCGGAGGGTATACATATAGTTTTGATAAAATTAATGATTTGCCTCCTTCTGTCCTGAATTGGCGCGATGTATGGCTATTTTTGACATGAAAAGAAGTTGTATTTCAAAATTAGTCAAATCGTGTTAAAAAACAAAAAAGAAATCCAAGGTGAACCATTTCTTTTAAGTTTGAACACAAATAAATGGTATTGCGTGCGGGAACGAGAAAGACGGAAATGATATTATATATATATATATATATTACAAAATGTTGCAGGCTGGCTTTTTTGGCCAAGGGCCCTTTTTCTGGAAAAGCTGCCCCCCAACTGAAAATATGTGGCGCCGCCCCTGTACTATTGAACAATTATGGAAATATGAATTGAGCTGCATAACAAATTTCAAGGATGCAAAATGGCCCGTTTTTAAATATCATATGCGTCTAGGGTCCATTCGTTCAGTTTAGCATGCCGTCATACTAGTTACTAATTTGGCAGCGTCATGGATCACAGGTCGATCTGTGCTTGCGCAATGCGCAATGATGTGCTAGAATTGACTCACTAGTCCGTTGGATTGGGCGAGTTCATTATGCGTCAGCTTCGGTGAGTCCTTATGACGACCAATAGCGTCACACGACACAGAGTGTTTCTCAATCATTTTGAAGCATTTTAAAAGATTCAGTCGGTGGAGACCGGCATCATAACCTACCTATAAGTAATGATCTTGCATATTACTACAAAAACGATATTTTGCAATTCTGAGGAACATTTCAAGACAAAAGTAACATGTAAAAATTGCGTAGCTAAAGATTGATCGTAGAAACTTTTCAAAACATTTTAAAATTATGTTAAAAAGTTTTGCACAATCATCCATCGTGAAAACGGCTACTAACACGTATGTGAATTGCACGCTCGTTTCCATATAAGTAAATGCATTGGTACACAGTTTGGAAAGAAATGAACGCACAGGACGAGCAAACTCATTGTTAAATATTGTTTTTGGAATGTTGCATTCAGAAATACACACGCACGCACGCACGCACTGCACGCAGCAGCACGCACGCACGCACGCACGCACGCAGCACACACACACACACCATCCACACACACACACACCAGATCTATAATATTATATATATATATATATATATATATATTAAATATATATTATATATATAAAATATATAAATATAATTAATATATATTAAAAAATATATATATATATATATATATATATATTATATATATATATGTTGTGTTATGTAGGTATGTAGGTATGTATGTATATACATATATATATATATATATATATAAACTGCCTTAATAAATAACAATTACGATGGAATGACACACAAAAGTACACATACGTCACGCACGCACATATGCACACACACACAAAGCAAGCACGCAAAAAGTCATGCAGAAAATTAACATGATACTGCTCCGCATCACATTGACATGCAAAAGCGTGATTAAACTCAGCCTGCAAGCCAACATGTATTCCCGTCATACATATTTGACATTTGGTCTGCTTTGTTACGCTTTACTTAGTTTGTTTTTCATTACCTAATGATATTAGTCAGAGGTTGTGGTATACACTAATATACATAGTAACATTATCTAAGCAATCCATTGTAGCTAGTTATATTAGCCGAATTAGGCATGATTGATTAGTGAAGAGAATGCATGCACAGAATAAGGAAGTGACAGCTAGCTACAAACTAGAGCTTATTTCGGAGCAAATATTCAAAAATTTAACGTCGATTCAGCTGACAAGGGCAGCCTGTTGATATTATTAACTCGCCTCTTCCATAGTAGGTAGTTGGACTAGAGACAGCCGGCAGGATGTTAGTTAAGGCAACGATAATTATTGTCGGATACCTTTAATTCGAAGAACAAGCGTACTTAAATCATATTTTCCAGAGCCTGAAATCATTGATTAAAAAACAAACAAAACAAAAACATTCCGGGAAAATACAAATAAGCGGGTTAATCTGAAAAAATGCCGTCGAAGAGTATTTAAAAAGGTATATACAAACAATATATTGCCGTATCAAAATTAGTTAATTTAGTGCAATGCCCTCCGAAATTCCGGACTGTTCGCTGGACATACCACAGACTACCAATCAGGGTCTAGCGCTGGCGGCCGGCATGCACAGCTAAAACTATCTGCGCGCCATCTAGCAAGCGAGCGAACGAGGAGCGAGTGGCGCGCCATCTCTGGGAGACCTTCGGACTTACTCGGATGCCATGGGAAACGTCATGCCCACGAAGGAGGGACTGAGCGTTTCTGTGTACATTTCGCAGCCGGTGCCCTGCAGGTAATCGTTCTGCCAGGCCTGCGTGTCGGGCGACTGCGGAGAATGAATTGAGTCTCAGCTCCGGTCTCTGACACCAAAGCTCTGAAGGCATCTCTCAGCTCTGACACCATCGCCAGCGATAACTCAATGGAAAGAGCAATCACACACCGATCAAACAAAACTCTCCGGCTCCAGTTCGCTGTAGAAAGGGGCATACATTGGCCACGTTTCCATGGCACTAGGTAATCCGGATTTCCCCTCGTAGTGACTTCTGTAATTTTGTCACCACACAAGGAAAATCAAAATTTACTTTCAGATATTAACTCCGTTGAACTATTATCCCCGTTCATATCTGACGGTCAATTTTGATTTTCCATGCGTGGTGACAAAATTACAGAAGTCACTACGAGGGGAAATCCGGATTACCTGGCATCGTGGAAACGTAGTCATTGGTGTGGGACTTTAGTGCTTGTGTGGTCATTGATCTTCAAGGACAGCAATGGATATATTTCTAATGATATAAAGGAAATACCGATGAATATAATCTCGGTAATTATGCATAGTTATAATTATTATGTATTTAAAAATAAAGATGCTCTCATTCTGCCTCACGCATTTCAAGTAAATTATTAAATTTTAAGAAATATCAGGATATAGTGTGTAAGAGACCATTGGATATCAAATAACTAGTTCGGCGGTCCTCCCGCTCAAGAGAATTGTCGCTTTTGCCCATGTACACAAGCCTATGCTTTATGAAGTCAGAGTCAGAGTTATATATATATATATATATATATATATATATATATATATATAATATAGTATATAACATATATCATGCTGCGCGCCTTCTCCGTGGCCTACATATTGCGACTGCTTCACTGAAAACGTCTAGTGAGCAGAACAGCACAGGATCTTTCGCTCTTACATGTGTCAACAACCGGTTAATTTCTCACTGAAGCAGGATTGTCCGTCGAACGCATTCTTATGCAATATAACCTTGGCTGTTGGAGCGCCCAGTCCTAACACCAGAAATCAATAATGAATGTCTATAGTTATAGGTGCTGGCAGGCATCACTTCAATTGTGCGGAAAATCTGACAGAAGTGCATCAACACCACGTCTATAAAATCACACAACAAAGGGCACGCAGTTGACTTACAGACACGACATGAATACAAATTGGGGCAGATTAAATAGGACGGTACGCAGAAACTCAAAAATACAATATTACGGAGAATGGCTCAGGTTATTTTTTATAAAGAAAAACACCATTCTAAAGAAAAGTGTAATTCTAATTTAGAACAAAAACCTTTTTGGTTATTTCCACATAGCTTTCGTTTTCCAGAGCTACTTTGACCTTTTGGCTCTTGAAATCGGAAAATTTATGAAAATAGTATGTTATCCAATTAAGTTTCTGCTTACCACGCTACACAATTATTCATAAATGATAAGCAGGCCAATATGGTGAATACAAGCCACCACCACAGCACGGCTAAATGCAGTGAACTGCCAGCCCACATCACCATTTCCCAAAGCGAAACTATAAGAACGGGTGGCGTTCATAACTCGGTGAAACTTCTCAAACAGTGTTGTTGGGTACGCGTACTATGCATCAGTCTAGTAACTACAGTATAGCTGAGGTTTAACACTCTAGTAAGCACCTATTATTTCTTGCTGACAATTTATATAAACCCTGACAACCAAAAGTCTTAGTTCCGAGTTTTCCTTTTTTAATTGTCAATGCCGCTGTACAAAATGAAGTTTATGACAGTTATTCGTAAATACCATGTCAGACTATCAGGAAGGACGTGAAACAAATTACTCATAACGAGGCGAATTTTCGATCATCGAATCCAAACGAAATGGTCCCACTATGGAGACGCTGTTAAGACTTAAACTGTCTGACAGCAAACGGTCTTTCCGACAGTTGTATAAACAGAAACTAATAATATGACATTTGAAGGCCACAGGTCACTGGGAGGCGCCTCCAAATGCCACTATAGCCCATGCAATCGATTTGCTAAAATCGTACAAAAATTAAGAGAAAAATGTAACAAAACTTCGTGTATTTTACAGATTAATATTATTAAGAATTATTATTATTTTAAATCATATGAAATTATGTCCGAATATATAGACAAAAGTCATATCTGCCTTCAGAGACAAAAAATAAAAATCACAAGTTCTGAAGTAAGGACCAAATATGTCCTTGTCACACGCTAGATTCCCGAAACAGACAGATGCATAGCAGCGCACACCAGGCCGATCCGTCCGCCGGCTGTCCTTACTCGGCCGCCTCGTGAAAGGTCATGTCGCAAAACGTGGGCCCTAGGGGGCCGGACTGGATATTGAAGTCGACCCCGAGATGGTAGATGTCCCTCCATGGCGGCGTCGAGTCCTCATCATAATCCTCATTACTCTGCCGTGAGTCGACAGCGTCAGACATTACTCTGTCGTGAGTCGACAAGCGTCAGACATTACTCTGCCGTGAGTCGACAGCGTCAGACATTACTCTGTCGTGAGTCGACGGCGTCAGACATGACTCTGTCGTGAGTCGACAGCGTCAGAGCATTACTCTGCCGTGAGTCGACAGGCGTCAAGACATTAACTCTGTCGTGAGTCGACAGCGGTCAGACCATTACTCCTGTCGTGAGTCGACAGCGTCAGACATTACTCTGCCGTGAGTCGACAGCGTCAGACATGACTCTGTCCGTGAGTCGACAGCGTCAGACGCATTCAACAGCTCCGGTTTAGAGAAGAGGGAAAGTGAAATGGTCCATCAGAACAGCCAACGCTGAATATGTCTTGGACAAATCAATATTCGTAGTTTGGTGTTATAATAAGAATAACATAAATAGTCAAATTATACAACCTACTTAGAAGTATACAACCTTCTTAGCACCGAGAACCTGTGAATTTCAGACCAAATCCATGATATGTGTGTATGTTTTAACCCTCGCCAGTATAGGTCACGCTACTAACGTGACCGTGTACGGGAGGGAAGGGGAGGGGAGGGGAAGGAAAGGGGTTGGTACTACCACCTGGCCCCAATTGAGCTAGAGCTTCGATTAAAAACGAGTGTTGCATGTGATAAGAGGAAGCCGTTGATATTCGATTAAAATATGCTGGATCAGTAGGTGAACTCTGAGGTCATGCCAATGACCCAGATTTCATCTAAAGCTTAAATGCGTAGTAATAAACTTAAATCGAGCTAGAAACATGAAGAAGCATACAATTATGCAAACCATGTGCTATATTTGACATCAGCGTCACAAAATGTCCTAGAAACTACCCAGTTCTAAAAGGCCATCTTAGGTCATCTGAGATCAGTGACCTCGGTTGACATGTGAGGGGCGTGACCCCATTGGAACATGTAATAATATCAAATGGATGCCAAATTTGAAATATTTGTCACAAAATGTTCTATAAACTGCCAGAGGCAAAAAAGGTCGTCGAAGGTCAAAGGAGGTTATTGACCTCCGTTGACCTCTGAACAGGTCAAACAAGGTCACGATTTTAGTGGAAGCCATAAATGTCACGTTGTAACACCTATTGTGCATCTAACTTACTATTTAAAAACATATCTGTCTGTCCGTGTGCACCTAGGATATAGGTGGCGCAGCCAGCGAATAGGAATAGGTGGCGTTGGTGTGCGCATTAACCGCAATATTCAGAATTGGTGGGGTGGTGATCCCTTGACGGGAACTTCGGGAGTATGACGAATCAAAAAACGTATTTTATGTAGCATGTATATATATATAGATCGTCCAGCGGAGCGGACGGGTTAGCACTAGTATGCTCCTGGGTAACAAACGCTTGGAAACTGCACAAGTTACAAGCATCAATACACGGGATGCCTGTTGGGTCTGACATGGCCCTGAAAAACAGGTAATTGGTCACGGGTCATTGGGAGAAGACGTTTACGAAAATCAGAGTATGTGTCATATTGTTCAAAAGTAGTGTACCTATTGGCAGTTTCATCGCAATCGGCTGATAACTGCACGAGTTATTCCCGAAAAACCGAGCAGGTGGCATGCATCTCATCCCCCTACACTGGCGAGGGATGAAGAGTGTCCCTCGCCCCCTACCCTGAGTGAGGGATTGACTGGGATAATCTGCAATGAAGATACATTGGAGCATTGCGTGCCTTCCTTTCTCATATTTTTGACTATGTAATGCTAACAAATGCTATCGTTGCTGCTAATGCTATCGTTATGCTAATGCTATCGTTAATGCTATCGTTGTCCATTGAACATAACGTTTGGTAGTGATATCACCATGTCTATAAAGGAACGAGATCTAATTGATTTATTATTAAGAAATATCTATATGAGTGTCTGCACACTATAGGCGTAATCAGGGTTATCGCTTGAATGATATCTACTACAGGGACCAGCAGTTGCTAATTGCTATGGTACCCATTAAGGTCCGGCTTATTTTTCCCCAGCGTATGTTTGAAGGTGAATTAACCCACGAGTCACTGGGGGGGGGCGGGGGGGTCTTTGTTAGCACCCCCCTGAGGAATATCTAGAATATCTCATGAAACAATGCAGCTATCACTTATAGTACCTGACCGGGCATCCTTTTGACACCTTTTGCTGATCTTTTGTTTTTTATTTCGTCGGATTTTTTAGATATAGCTACACACGATTTTGACACCCAAATCAGCTAAACTTAAGGAGACCGTACAACTGCTATGTAGTAGACAAAACGGAATCCGAAAACGTGAGACGATAAACAATGTCAAGGGCTACAACATGACAATTTTGGATACAAAAATGAACCAAAATTGTTCAAAAATACCTTTTAAAAATGGACAAAAATCAAAACTTTTAAATATATTTACATGACCGTAATATATTTACAATAACTATACATATTCAACTATCACACAAAATTTCAAAATGATATCTCTATTTTTGACTGCGTGATGACATCTAACCCTGCCAACAATTAACTTGGGCACTGATCGGGCACAACGGGATTATTAATTGTGCCCGATCAGTGCCCAAGTTAATTGTTGGCTGGGGAGGTATGGGTAACTCATGACGTTAAATTTTGAAATTCCGTTTTTTGCCTTTTTGACCAGATACAGACAAATCAATAGCAGCACTGCATTTCTGAGACAAAACCGTCCCATAAACATGTATTGATTTATTGCATTAATCAATTTCAAAATTTTGACCTTTTATGACATGAGTTTGACCTTTACTTGACCGAGTTCTACGAGTAAAAAAGTATGTACAACATGTGTTGCATGACTTTCGTGTATTTTGGGGCATAGTTACCATATGTGACCTGACCATGACCTTGACATTTTGCCAACAATTTCCTATAAGCTCAACCTGGATGTGTATCATACCTTTGAGAGTACTCTGGGTGATCATGGTTGCAACCAAAGGCTTTGAATGAAAAATATGACCTATAAACTCAAATGGTTAGATTTTGACCTTTGACCTGATCTGTGACGTCACCATTGACCTCTAGGGCAACACAAAATATTTTACGTCGATGAACTTTCCTGGAGTGAACTTTCCATTGCCGTTTGATTCAGCGCGATCGTCGGATTGGTTCAAAAGATACAAGGGGGGTGGGCTAAGAAAGCCCCCCCCCCCAGTGACTCGTGTTACAGAAAATACCCCAGTAACTTCACCTTATCCATTGGCTGCCTTGAAGCAGTTATCCTTCTTAGCGCCTTGCGGTGGTAAAAACGGATTTCTGCTTTGAAAGCAGTCAGTATATGGTGATTTGACGCACTGGATATGGTGAGCCAGTGCGTCAATATGTCCACTGGATATGGTGAGCCAGTGCGTCAATATGTCCACTGGATATGGTGAGCCAGTGCGTCAATATGGTCCACTGGATATGGTGAGCCAGTGCGTCCAAATATGTCCACTGATATGGGTATCCAGTGCGTCAATATTCCACTGACTAGGTGAAGCCAGTGCGTCAATATGTCCACTGGATATGGTGAGCCAGTGCGTCAATATGGTTCCACTGGAATATGGTGAGCCAGTGCGTCAATATGTCCACTGGATATGAGCTGAAGCCAGTGCGTCAAATATGCCACTGATATGGTGAGCCCAGTGCGTCAATATGTCCACTGGATATTTGGTGAGCCAGTGCGTCAAATATGTCCACGGATATGGTAGCCAGTGCGTCAATATGTCCACTGGATATTGGTGATGCCAGTGCTCAATATGTTCCACTGGATTTATGGTGAGACCAGTGGCGTCAATTGTCCACTGGATGTATTGGTGAGCCAGTGCGTCAATATGTCCACTGGATATGGTGAGCCAGTGCGTCAATATGTCCACTAGATATGGTGAGCCAGTGCGTCAATATGTCCACTGGATATGGTGAGCCAGTGCGTCAATATGTCCACTAGATATGGTGAGCCAGTGCGTCAATATGTCCACTGGATATGGTGAGCCAGTGCGTCAATATGTCCACTGGATATGCTGAGCTCAGTAATGCGGGTGGATATGTCACACAGTCGTTTCTTAATTCGCCGTCAAACAAACGCAGAGGAGAAAGAAGCTGGACCTAAATGTGTATATAGCAACTGCGGGTCCCCGTACAATACATACATGATTAAATGAGTGTCGAATGAATGAGAGCTAAATACGGTAAGAATTTAGCTTGGATGTACGGGGATCTGAAACTGTCCATGTCAAACGTTTCAAGCGCGGCCAGTTGAAGCTATAGCCAACTTCATCAGTATGAGGCATACGCTTCCGTATTAAGGAATGGCTTGATTACCAATTATTTTCCATTGCACTCGGTCAACATAGACCAGACACCACATATAATTATCCTCACCCGGTGCAGTATATTCCCATGGCATGCTGCTGCGATGTTTGCTCTTCTATCATCAACTCACCCATGCCATGGAGAAAAACCTGAATCTTATCCAGGTGTGTGTTTTTAATTCCTCTTAAAGGGAAATCATCACCTTATATTTTTATTAGCAACAATTTCTGAAGCTTCCGTTATGGTATAAAAATTAATTAATTTAAATTTAAGAATTAAATGTAATTATTACCAAATTCAAAGTTGTAAATTGGAGAAAAAATCGAAACCAAGTACCTTGTGTCGTTCATGAAGGTCATTACCAGCCTTGTCCTTCGCTAAACCATTGTTGACATCAAGTGCGACAATTATGGAGGTGCTGTTGCTTATTTGTCCTTGATTGGTCAATGAAATTGATTGACATCGGTTTGTGAAAGAAATCGCCGACACTAAAATAGCCGTGATTGGTTGCCAAGTTGATTTTTCTGATTAAATTGCCAATGTTGAATTGCTTGTCGATTTTTTTTAAAATGTTTTTTGCAATGATGATATAAGCCATAGTGTTGTTCACAGCCAGAGACAAAGTTAAATAGGACTTGTAATGCTGAAAATGTATTCCATTTTCAAGTGGACATATTTAATTTCAAAACCAGTACCGCTTGGCCGCCATAGGGGGCCAAGTTAAGCTGCTAATTTGGTTTCCTTGTTTATTCAATTGCTATCAAATGTATAGGATCGGCGGTCATATTATCGAAACCAGTAGGATTCAAACTTTGTTTCCACTCCATTGCATAATAAAACAATACGGGAAAAGCCCGCAGTTTGATGAGATCCACAAGTACTTGCAAGCAGCTTGCCAAGAACCGGTCATTGAAAGCGTGGAACGCTTATCAACTTTGAATTGCAATATCTTTCAAAAGGAAAGTTTGCATGCAAAATAGGATGAATTTACTATATATTTTGGTCTTGTCTGTCGATTTCAAGTGATAGCTCCATTTTTTTGGGAAAAGGTGATTATTTCCCTTTAACGTAGCTAATTCCACCAGTTGGGTTATGCCTTTTCAAGCTCTTGCACACCAACACAAGCACACACCACCAAACACGCATACGCAGACAATTGATTCCCACACCTAGCAAGCCACCCATTCTCTGTTTCCGTTGCATCCGCCAAGCACCAGATTCTAACCCCAATCCTGCAGGAAACCGCAGGAAACCACCACCAAGGCAACTGGTTACTTCAGGTCGTCCAAGGCGGAGCACGAGTTGAGTCCGAGACTGAGTCCAAGTCCGAGTCCGAGTACTGGTACTTACTCGGCGGCCTCACTAAACGACAGGCCGACGAACGAACCGCCGAGACGCTCGTCATAGATTTCCATGCCGGCACCACGCAGATAGTGTTGCCGCCAGTCGCCCTTCTCTGTGTACTAAAACCCGGTACACTGGTGTCAGCAACAGTCGCCCTTCTCTGTGTACTAAAACCCGGTACACTGGTGTCAGCAACCAGTCGCCCTTCTCTGGTGTACTTAAACCGGTACACTGGTGTCAGCAACAGTCCCCTTTCTCTGTGTACTAAAACCCGGATACACTGGTGTCAGCCAACAGTCGCCCTTCTCTGTGTTACTAAACCCGGTACACTTGGTGTCAGCAAACAGTTCGCCCTTCTCTGATGTACTAAAACCCGGTACACTGGGTGTTCAGCAACAGTCGCCCTTCTCTGTGTACTAAAACCCGGTACACTGGTGTCAGCAACAGTCGCCCTTCTCTGTGCACTAAAACCCGGTAAACTGGTGTCAGCTTAATGGAATAAACTCCGGCACACTGATGTAAGCAGTATTATTACTAACCCTGGGAGTAATTATATGTGAACAGTGGGCTGAGTCCCTGCTGTAGAACTAACCCTGGGAGTAATTTTAGATGAACAACAGTGGGCTGAGTCCCTACTGTATAAACTAACCGTGGGAGTAATTAGATGAACAGTGGGCTGAGTCCCTACTGTATAACTAATATAAAGTGTCTAATATAACTGTATAAAGTGTTGAATACAACCAGTAACGAAACAATATAAATTTCTAATCTAGCAAATAAATGAAGCTATTTTTAACAGATTGAGGGGTCACAGCCACTAAAAGGCGGCCATATTAGACGCACATATAACTGCTTATTTGGTTTCGTGTTTATTGAATAGCTGTTCTATATAGAGTATCTCCTTGCATTTAATCACAACAAGCAGAACGCAAAATATATTGTATATCCCATTACAAAACACAAAAATACGGGAAAAGTCCGCAGTTTGATGAGGACCAAATATACTTGCAAGCACCTTGCAAGTACCGGTCGTTTTAAGCGTGGAACGTTTAGCAACTTTGGATTGCAATATCTTTTGAAAGGACAATTTATATGCAAAATGTGAGGAATTTACAATATATTTTGGTCTCGTCTGTCGATTTCAAGTGATAACTCCATTTTAGTGGGAAAAGGTGATTATTTTCCTTTAAGTTAAATGTACACGTCGGAGCAAGGCTGGAAGGTATGACGGATTTGTACCACACAAGTCACAAATGTTGGAATAACACGGTATTTATACACGGTACGTGTTAGTAAAAGCGCACACATGCTAATGCTTAAACAAAGAGGGAACATGACAGATAATAGTCTCTTGTTTTTTTATCAATAGAATAAAAAACACCTAAAACTTTTTTCAGCGATTCGTAGAATTGTATGTTCCAAAATATATGAATGACTTGCTATTTTCCGAAATGGCCCTCAGAAATGGTAACTTATGCTTAAACAAGAAACTAAGCTGAGGCCGTTCTTATAAAAAAATAGAGCCACAGCTCATTTTTTCTCAAATGCTGAACCATTTTCTACTATTAGCCAGTCGTTATTATCAACAACATTAGTTGTAAACGTCAGCAGTAGTTAGTATTATTGAGTTTCTTGGTTTTATTTTCGAGACATCGAACAGCAGCTAGCAGAACAGAGCCGATGACAAAAAAAAACGAGCCGTGGTTGATTTTCTCAAAGAACGGCCTCTGGTTTAAAACCTGTTGGTTTCAATACAACATTCATAGTATTTATAGTGCATACTTCTGGCTAAAGCAAACGTTGAATTTTTGATCTATTAGTTTCTTTGTGAAATGGGATTGTACAGAGCCAGCCAATGTAAAGATATCATTAGCGGGGTTCCGGGATCAACAGCTTGCCAATGTAAAGATATAATTAGCGGGGTTCCGGGATCAACAGCTTGCCAATGTAAAGATATCATTAGCGGGGTTCCGGGATCAACAGCTTGCCAATGTAAAAGCTATCATTAGCGGGTTCCGGGATCAACCAGATTACCAATGTAAAGATATCATAGCGGGTTCCGGGATCAACAGCTTGCAAGTAAAGATATCATTAGCGGGTTCGGGATCACAGTTGCCAAAGTAAGAGCTATATTAGCGGGGTTACCGGGATCAACAGATTGCCAATGCAAAGATACATTGCTCGGGGTCCGGGATCAACAACCTGCAATGACAGCCAATGTACCAGATATCATTAGCGGGGTTCCGGGATCAACAGCTTGCCAATGTAAAGATCAATCAATTAAGCGGGGTTCCGGGATCAACAGCTTGTCAATGTAAATATATAATTAATCCGGGGTTTCGCGGGATCACAGCTTGCCAATGTAAAGATCAAGTCATTAGCGAGGTTCCGGATCAACAGCTTGCCCATGTAAAAGATTATCATTAGCGGGGTTCCGGGATCACAACAGCTTGCCAATGTAAGATCATGCATAGCGGGGTTCAGGATCAACAGCCCCCTTTTTGCCAATGACAGCCAATGTAAGACAATCATTAGCGGGTTTTCCGGGATCAAGCCTGTCAATGAAGACCAATCATTAGCGAGGTTCCGGGATCAACATGCTTGGCCAATGTACAGATATCATTAGCGGGTTCCCGGGTCAAAGTTTTGCCAATGTAAAGCTATCCTTACGGGTTCCGGGATCAACAGCTTACCAATGTAAAGATATCATTAGCGGGGTTCCGGGATCAACAGCTTGTCAATGTAAAGATCAATCATTAGCGGGGTTCCGGGATCAACAGCTTGCCAATGTACAGATATCATTAGCGGGGTTCCGGGATCAACAAACAGCTTGCCAATGTCACGTGCCGACTGACAAGTCAAAACTGACGCGGCATTAGAGGTAGACTCGTCTACATGCCCGAAACTGATCGATCTGGCAAAAACTGCATTTTCAAACACA
Organism: Semibalanus balanoides; assembly: GCA_014673585.1. Taxonomy (NCBI): domain Eukaryota; kingdom Metazoa; phylum Arthropoda; class Thecostraca; order Balanomorpha; family Balanidae; genus Semibalanus; species Semibalanus balanoides. The sequence continues at coordinate 20,349 of VOPJ01013544.1, forward strand.
ATTGTTTGACCTGATGCTGCCACATTTTGTGCAAAAGCAGCCAAGCTTTTCCATAAAGTTATTCACAAGAAATTACACAAGGGTTTCTTTTTAAAACAGATGCAGTTCACTTTTGTTACAAGAAGACAATGTCGTTGTCATGAAATATATTACAAACACATTTATTATAAATGGCAGTGATTGTCCCAAGCGCAACACAAATTCCCAGTTCAATAACCTCCCTGGCCGGGATAACTCGGTCTCCGGAACCCGCGCAGTCTGTCTGTCTGTCAGTTATTGGTCTGCTTACAGTAGTTGGTCTGCTTAAAGAAAATATTTCACCTACAACATGGGTTTTAAACTGAGATGGCAGTTTTGTTGCCCATGTTGAAAAATCGCTTCCTGCAAGTTTTCATGGCTGAAAAGGCTCTCCAGCCGAATATATTTGACTTGTTGTCGAAGGAATGAGGGCCTTACATAAAGAATGTTAAGAATGTAGGTTTTACACACTCCTGGGCAGACGCTATAAGTAATTTTACGCGACTACTTTCGAATCTGATTGGCTGAGACATTCGATTCTTTCATTTGTCATTGCAGAGTACGCATATAGTTTTGACAAAGTTATTAATGTACGTCCTTCTGTCCTGAATCGGCGCGATGTATGCCTATTTTAGACAATGTGCAAAGAAGTTATATTTCAAAATATATTCAAATCATGTTTGAAAAATATAAGGTAAACTATTTTCTTTAAAGGAAATAGTTAACCTTGATTTTTTTCTCAAACACATGATGATTTGATGAACATGACTGAACATGATTTGACTGACTGAACACATGATGAACATGATTTGATTACATTTTGAAATACACGTTCTTTCAGATTGTCAAAAATAGCCATACATCGCGACGATTCAGGACAGAAGAACGTACATAATTAGCTTTGTCAAAACTATATGCGTACTCTGCAACGACAAACGAAAAAATCGAATGGCTCAGCCAATCAGATTCGAAAGTAGTCGCGTAAGATTACTTATAGCGTCTGCCCAGGAGTGCTAAGGCCTATATTCTTGAATATTATTTATGTAAGGCCCGCACATTCCTACGAACAAAAAGTCAAATATATTCGGCTGGAGAGCCTTTTCAGCCAAGAAAACTTGCAGGAAGGGTTTTTTCAACATGGGCTACAAAACTGCCATCTCAGTTTAAAACCCATGTTGAAGGTGAACTATTTCCTTTAAAGGATGTGTGCTTACTCTTTTGGAATGTCAAATATATTTGTATTACGGTAAGAGGCTATCGATTTGATTATTGGATACGATAAAATTCACGTCTGGAGCATCTTTATATTAATTTTTAATTATATTCAATTTTTCATGTTTTTTGTTTCGATATTCATAAACAATCGCCATTCGCCACTAAATATAAACAAAGCAAAGAAATGTTATCTAGAATGGCGCACCAAAGATAATCAACTCAATGCGAACAATGTAAAATAGTTATCGAGGCTCTGTTCGCCAGCTGCTATCAGCGACACAAGCTGTTTTTTATTGGCCATCGATATATGCTAGCGTTGTAATATATAGGTCAATGTTTCTAGATGCCAAAGTCTCTGGCTGGCGAATACGGCGATAACATTGTATTGCCATACTATGATGCTGATCTTGGCAAATACATTGAAATGTCTCTGCAACTATAGCAAATCTGCAGAAATGAAGTATATGGTTAAATTAAGAAAAAAGTGTTCTATAGACCAGCATTAACAACTTCATATGGGCGATGTGAGTACTGAGTAGACACACTCTCATTAACCCTAAATTAAATTGGCACACGCACAGCCAGTGAGATGGCAATGGCAAAGTCGACGGACAGATAAGCGACGGTACTGTTGTGCAGCGGCTGTTGGTGGATGGCCAGGAGTCGGCTGATTAGACTGCGCCTGTCCAGCTGTAATCAAACACAACGGGAACCGGCCCACCTGACAGACACCGAGAACTCAGCAGAACGCAGAGAGGAACAAACTCAGCAGAACGGGGGGAGAGAGAGAGAGAGAGAGAGAGAGAGAGAGAGAGAGAGAGAGAGAGAGAGAGAGAGAGAGAGAGAGAGAGAGAGAGAGAGAGAGAGAAGAGAGAGAGAGAGAGAGAGAGAGAGAGAGAGAGAGAGAGAGAGAGAGAGAGAGAGAGAGAGAGAGAGGAGAGGAGAGAGAGAGAAGAGAGAGAGAGAGAGAGAGAGAGGGAGAGAGAGAGAGAGAGAATAGACGGAGAGACGGAGAGACGGAGAGACGGAAGAGACGGAGAGACGGAGGAGACGGAGAGACGGAGAGACGGAGAGACGGAGAGAACGGAGAAGCGGAGAGAACGGAGAGACGGAGAGACGAGAGACGGAGATGACGTAGAGACGGAGAAGCGAGAAGAGACGGAGAGCCGGAGAGCCGGAGAGCGGAGGCCGGAGGGGAGCCGGAGAGCCGGAGAGCCGGAGAGCGGAGAGCCGGAGAAGCCGAGAGCCGGAGAGCCGGAGAGCCGGAGATGCCGGAGAGCGGAGACCGGAAGCCGGAAGAGCCGGAGAGGCGCGGAGAGGCGAGGAGCCGGAGAGCCGGGAAGCCGAGAGGCCGAGAGCCGGAAGAGCCGGAGAAGCCGGAGAGCCGGAGAGCGGAGAGCCGGGAGAGCCGGAGAGCCGGAGAGCGAGACCGGGAGCCGGAGAGCCGGAGAGCCCGGAGAGCCGGAGAGCCGGAGAGCCGGAGAGACGGAGAGCCGGAGAGCCGGAGAGCTGCGGAGAGCGGAGAGCGGAAGAGCCGGAGAGCCGGAGAGCCGGAGAGCCGGAGAGCCGGAGAGGCGGATGAGCGGAGAGCCGAGAGCCGGAGAGCCGGAGAGCGCGGAAGAGCCGGAGAGCGGAGAGCGGAGAGCCGGAGAGCCGGAGACGGAAGAGCGGAGAGCCGTGAGAGCCGGAGAGCGAGAGCCGGAGAGCCGGAGAGCCGGAGAGCCGGAGAGCCGGAGAGCGGAGAGCCGAGAGCCGGAGAAGAGCCGAGAGCCGGAGAGCGGAGAGCCGGAGAGCCGGAGAGCCGGCAGGCCGGAGAGCCGGAGAAGCCGGAGAGGCCGGAGAGGCCGGAGAGGCCGGAGAGGCCGGAGAGGCCGGAGAGGCCGGAGAGGCCGGAGAGTCCGGAGAGCCGGAAAATGCCGGAGAGCCGGAGAGCCGGAGAGCCGGAAGAGCCGAAGCCGGAAGACGGAGAGCCGGAGAGCCGGTAGAGCCGGAGAGCCGGAGAGCCGGGAGCCGTGAGAGCCGGAGAGCCGGAGAGCGGAGAGCCGGAGACGCCCGGAGAGCGGAGAGCCGGAGAGCCGGAGAGCCGGAGAGCCGGAGAGCCGGAGAGCCGGAGAGCCGGAGAGCCGGAGACGGAGACGGAGACGGAGACGGAGACGGAGAGAAAGACAGAAACTGAACAACACAGTAAGATCAACATGCATAAACGCACAGAGAGAAATAATCATAAACTCAGCAGCACATAAAACAGTAAAACAGAAAACAACAAATACAAAGCATACACAAAGCGGAAAATGCAAAAAATCAAATTAAATCAAGCGATTGCAGCCAATGAAGCAAGGAAGTACGGAAAAAATAAGCAAGTAAGGAAGACAGGGAGCCAAAGCAGTTGAAAGTGAAGGCGGGGGCAACTCCAGGGCAGATCGACAAGCGGAAACCCCGAGCACTCAAACGCCCGAGTGCTACCAACTGTTACCGGTGGGGGCTGATATGACCTGCTTGAGTCTCTAAATGGCCTTGACCGGAGGTCAAATTTTGAAGTTAACCTAACCAGGCCACCACTTAAATGTTTCAAAATGTTTTGACGTTTTGCTCAGAATGGGCATGTCCCACCTAAATTCCCATTTGTTCACAATTCAAAAAGCAGACTCCCCAGAATGTCGATGCGGATATCATAACGAAAACGTCAGCCACTTCATTTTTACCTGTCCATATAATGAAATTCAACTAAAGAGCATGTTCGACAGATTATCCCACACACTAAGTATAAACTTCAGACATATACCATCAAAACATCAGTTAAACATTTTACTCCATGAGACAGATCTCGGCGGCGGTGACGGTTCGGCGGTGGCCCTCCACTTTACAAACTTTTTGTTAAGCTCAAAAAGATTCGCCCATCTTTGATACAACTTACTTTACTTTGCATGTATGTAATAACATTTTATATTATATTTAACTCCATTACCATATATCGTATTGCTCATACAGATGTTTATTCCTCACATCCCCGGAGAGGTGCGTGGGGGCTTGGGCATTGGGCAACCTCTTAGATCCGGCGAGCTGTGCCGTGGCGGCGGTCGCAGTTGCAATCAACATTGTTTTTCTGATTTCCTAGACATGGCGCTTTAATTCAAGCATTGCTTTTGCGCCTGTCTGATTTATGTTTGGATATCATATGGTAATTTATGTTCAATAACCTTGGTTATGATGATGATGATGACGAGACAAACACGATGGTGTTAAAATTATTGCTTTATGCGAAATAAATGAAAAGTTATTCACGAACATCTTGAAGTAGTTCATCATCATCATGTATTTTCTTTTTCATATAGCACATAAGCAAATGCAGCACAATATAGGATTAGCGCAAAAGCGAATCATCGCTTAAGTGATAGCGCTTCTCCCGAGAAAAAAAAATCAGTTATATATGGTCAAGAAAGTGATAACTGAAAAACTAACGGTCAGGAAGTTATAAATAAAACGGAGCATCAGTACGAAGGGTAGCCAGCTTAGGAATTAAATAGCGATTTGATCATTGCAACTGATGGACCATTCTGACTCATGTTCATCGGTAACTGCCTATGATCGAATCTCGTCATGATCTCTTGGATGTGATCGTGGGGAGTTAAACGACCTCAAAGTAGGTGATCGTATTGTGTTATTACATCTGCTTACTTGCCACTTATGGAATTTCGATATATGTAAAATATGTATCATGTTTATACAGTGTCTAAATCAATAAATTCAGTCACTCTTATAACCAGAGGAGTCCATTTGACATTCAAGGCCCTTTTGGCGTGCGAAAAAATGAAGGTAGCGTCAGGTGAAGGTATTACATTGGCAAGCAAGGTAGCGTACAGCCGGTTATTATGCGTATTTCCCTTTTTAGTTTGTAAAACTCATCTGATTTCCGTTCTGTGTACATGAAGGACTGATACGAGGGAACATGCGGTACCTACCTAGGTAGGTACCACATGTTCCCTTAAATCAGTCCTTCATGTATACCAGAAGTGAAATAAGATGAGTTTTACAAACTAAAAAGAGAAGATACATATTAGACCGACTGTACATATTTCCAAGTAATAATACATACATATCTTTCCCAGACATAAATATTATTATTAATGGATGGATATCACCATGGATATCACTATGTCCTTTTACGAAATAAGCTAACAAAACTTTAATCGAGTAGAATAACTAATGCACAGAAATAAAACAAATGTATGTTGTATACACCAAGATTACTCTGTGTTAATTTCAAATTTGTCACTACCACATTTGTAAAACATCTCGTAATATTTTTTCAACTAAATAACCATAAATCTTTTACCACCCTGTCCAGGGGGTGCCCGCTGCCATGCATGCGTCGCGGGTCTTCAGGGCAGATGTCACACATCTGGTGTCGTGTACCAGCTGACGTGCTCCGTATGTAAGAAAACCTACATCGGAGAAACGGGGAGGATGGTACGACTCCGCTATAATGAACATCGGAGAAACGCCAAAAACAAACGTGCCGACAGCCCTTGGGGAGACCACTTCCAGAACGAACTCGAAATTATCGCCCGGACTCTAAGTGCATCACAGCTAAAATCTTGCAAGTGTGTAATAGTGAACGTGATCGGAAAATATCCGAATCGTTACACATCAGAGATCGCCTTCCAAGATTAAATGCTAACATAGCTTCTTGGGCTATTATGGGATAGTGTATTGTAATATTTGAACAGTAGGATTTTGTATGGGCTTATATTACTCTATGTCTAAGGTAGGAATACGTACTATGTAAATAATGACATGAACTATGGATGTTATAATTGATATGATATGTGTCATGTATGTTGTCGGGGTAGTAATTTAAACATACAAGGCAATGTTTTGCGTGTTATTAATTACCTTTATTTTATTCTAAATTTATATGTGTAGAAGATGCTCTTGACGATTGGCGCGAGAATTGTTATGTGTTGAAATGCTATATCAACGTAACTATTAACCATAAAGAAGTGCTTATCAAAACCATCAAAAACGCTGAAAAACAAGCCACCACAAGATATCAGATGTTTGGCGCGGTTTCGTTGTGTTGTTTGGCGCGGTTTCGTTGTGTTGGGGGCCTGTGGGAATTTTGATTTAACTGAAAGAAGGATTGTATCCGAAATATATTCAACTTTCTCTTTTTATATCTTGAAACTAAGTATTGAACATAAGGTTATAATAATTTAATATCTTACTAAATTACCATAAATACAATTGTATGTACAAACATCACAGTCTGACCTGTAATCGCCAATTTTTTCCAATCTTTTGAAAAGGATACAATATTGATCCTTTTGCAACAACATAGACGGTGAGGAACTTTGCGTTTATGAATATTCATGAACGCAATAAAATACCCGTTACTTGTGACTTTCCAGCTGATAAATGACAGTGCTTTAGGAACACTTTATCATTATTCTCTTAGCAGAAATGCAACTATATGATGTGACTCATTCGTTGACGAAGCTGAAATTGGACTTTTAACAATAACCAGCATGGAAATAGACTATACAGTTGTGACTTGTCACACGCACATCCCCACACACCAAAGTTCACTTTATTTAAAGGGAACGTTTCACCGTTACCATGGGGTATAAGCTGAAATAACAGAAAGGCAAAACCACCCAGAGATTCATGAAAAGCTGCTGACTTCTCCGAACTTCTTTCATTTGTAGTTGAAAACATATTTTTTAGAACCAAATCTGTGACTAAAAAAAATCCGGAACTCATATCAACATTTGATCTTAGGTCAAGGTCAATTTTGTGACCCAGGTAAGGTCATGCTGCATATCGGGCGACGCGAATCGACGATAGGCAAACACAGTGGTGTCAATTCGTGCACGTCTCTATCAATATTAATATATCAAGAGTTATGTAGTAAGCGATGCTGCTGGTGACCTCAGATGACCTCAGCTGACCTTGCAGAGGTCAGTGAACTACAATTGCCCCTGGGTCATCAATAAAAACTAAAATAATATGATTATAAAATAACTTGCCTGATCTAACTTAAGTTCTCTGAATAGAAAGTATTTGTATATTATCCCATTGACATAAATGGTAAGGTCACGAAATTGACCTGACCTTAGGCCTCCGATATTAAAATACATTCGACAACAACGATTTGTAGGTACATGATAATGACCTTATAAAATCCTGCAAGTTCCAAACAAACATTTGTGGAAACAAGGTCACTTTGAGTGACCTAGAGACCTGACCTGAGATGATCTGAGGTCACAACTTTGACAAAATGTGGTTAATTGATGCCCCAATAGCTGTACGAAATGTGGCGGCGGCACGCGTTACCGTTTTGACGATATCTTCGAAAAACCTTAGTCCCTTAGTCTAAAAGCCTTAGTCGAAAAGCCTTAGTCTAAAACCTTGATCTAAAAGTCTCCGGCGCGTCGCGAGTTAAAGTAACCTATTGAAGAAAAACAATATAGAGCACTTATTAACTGAGTCAATTTGTATTTGACGCCACGCCGCAATTTGATGGTAATATTGGTGCTCATCACCCCGAATAGGTATCTGTCATATAATATTGCCCCGCGTCAAACATTCCCTTTTAACCACCTTATCCACCTGGTCTGTGGAATACACCGAAGGCTTTCTCTCTAGGGACTTACCGTTTTGAACGAACGCATGGCAAACAAATTGGCCATCATGGTGGAGAAGCCAGGAGCCAGGCAGCTCTGGGCGATAAAGCCCAGCTTCAGCTCGGCCAGGCATATGACGTCATCGCCGCGCTTCCAGTCCCAGCTGGGAATGTTGAGCAGGTACGCCTGGCGCCGGAAACACGTCATATTGATGTCACCAGATTGGCTTTGGAGCCTAGGTGACAGTTGGGCAGCTACGCACTTAACATTGAAAAACTTCCAACGTCTGTGCATTGATGTTTAGAAACGTCACAGTACTTTCGCTTCCAGTCTCAGCCCGGATAAACATTAGGGGAGGGGGAGAACTTGGGAGAACAACAGCACAAAATGGCGTCACCAGCTCGGTAGCCGACTCAGTGGACAATGTAAAGGAGGCGTACCAGGCGGGGAACACAGACGTCCTACCACAGCTGGGAGACGTACCAGGCGGGGAACACAGACGTCCTACCGACAAGCTGGGAGAAGTACCAGGCGGGGACACCACAGACGTTCCTACACAGCTGGGAGACGTACCAGGCGGGAACACGACGTCCCTAACCACAGCTGGGAGACGTACCAAGGTGGGGAACAACGAGACGTCCTAACCACACTGGGAGACGTACAGGCGGGACACAGACGTCCTACCACAGCTGGGAGACGTACCAGGCGGGGAACACAGACGTCCTACCACAGCTGGGAGATGTACCAGGCGGGGAACACAGACGTCCTACCACAGCTGGGAGACGTACCAAGCGGGGAACACATATGTCCCACCACAGCTGGGAGGCATCAGCAGAA
>VOPJ01013545.1:0-28225 GCA_014673585.1 Semibalanus balanoides
TTGTGTCGTCTGGAGTGTAGCCTTGTTTAGCGCCGGCCGGCGTCGGAGGAGATCCTGGTCGGCTGGCTGCCGGGTCGGTCCGGTGGCCGCTTCACTCGAGAGTCGAGGTCAGCCGGACGGAAAAGGTGGCTCCGGGGAGCGAGAGACGAGCGGAGGCGGTCCGGGAGCGCTCCGATTCGGGATGGTGCGCTGGTTGTTGTGTCGGTGTCGTGAGCTGGTTTGCTTGTTGGAGCGTTTTGCTTCTGGTCTTGGTTGTTACCTGTGGTGCGGCTGTTAACATCATAAATGGAAGGAATGCAGGTGCAGCTCGCTGACGTGGACATGCTCTACGGGTTTCGGAATGTTTGACTACGCATTTTGCTCGTTGCACAACAGCAGCAAGATTGGCAAGTTGTGTTTTCCGTTCCGAACAAACATTCCAAAAGGCTTACTAGAACCCCTTTAGAAGGGTTCTGGTAAGCCCTCGAAGCAACAAGAAGCAACATATATGATTTATTCGCAATCGCCTAATGTTTTTATTTTCGCATTTCTAGCTGTACCACGCATAACGTCGCGCATAGTAGCCGTGACCCCTTGTGGCATCCCTGGGAAGCTGTTATTCTCACGGCCACCACTACGTGTCGCTAGGTCCGCGCTGACACGGGAACAGCACGTGATGCTCCCTATGCAACCCACCGCCGCCATCACCGCCGCTCGCTGGAACGGACAACTAGTCCGAAGATCCTATCTCGCAGCCCGATCTTTCGCCCCGCGTCGCCTCAGCCTCCCTCTGCGCCGTTTTAGCCTCACTCTGCGCCGTTTTAGCCGCGGCCGGCGGAGAGAGCGCTTCTATGCGTCTCTCGGAGCGTTCTCTCGCGTCTCTCTGGGCGTTCTCCCGGACGGTGTGTCGTCATCGCGAGTTTCGCCGCGCACTGAGCTGTTTGGACCTACTGCGCCGCGCTCGTCGCGCCGTTCGTGGTGCGGCGGCGGCCTTAGTGGCGCGGCGGCGGCGTTCGTGGCGCGGCGGCGGCCCTAGTGGAGCAGTCGCGGCGATCGTGGTGCGGTGGCCGCCCTAGTGGAGCGGTTGCGTCACGGTGCCTCTCTGGTCACGCCTCGCGCGCCGCCCGCGGCGGTAGGTCGGCGATTATGGCGCACCTCAGCGTCTGAAGTGACCGCCGCGCCGGAGGCGGGCCAAGTGAAACAGCACGTTCCGCGTGGCGGATTCGTCGAAACTCAGCCTGAGTCGGTCAAATGGTTGGTGCGGATCGCGCACATGTACGCACGGGTTGCACTTCAATCCATCCGAGTGGAAGTTATCACATGTTTGCGGGGTTTCGGTTCGTTGGAAAATTATGACGGCTTGCCGAAATTATGTTGTCATTAGTTGAGAATGAAATTGATTTATTTGTGGATATAATAAAGGTTGAAAACATATCAATTAAACCGCCAATGAGCAGGTTTAATATTTTTTGTCAAAACCCGGTGTATATTTGTAAAGGTCACTTGCTTTGCTGTTGACAAACGGCATCGGCTTAGCTACCGCGGCCATTTCAGCTGTCGCTTGCTGGTGGTTTGCCATCGGTTCGTTCCGTTTTCGCGGTGCGAATGTGTTCGTCGTCCGTGACAAACGGGCTTCAAGCAATACCCCAAAAAGTGCAGATGTCCTGATGACGTCAGAGGCCGACGTCATCGACCACCGAGGAATTATCAATATTGCTGACTCGCCTGATGACAAGGCCAGCCGCCAGGTGGCGGGTCGGTAGTTCACCATCCTGATGAACGGTCGACACTTGGAAGAGGGAGGGAGGGAAGAGTGCGACTCGAGGCACCTCGTCGGGACTACCTCAGCTGATTTCTCCACTTAAAAATCCGGTGTGCAGATTAGGACGTAGCTCGTGGACTGAGTGTGCTGGTCTGTTCTCATTCACCAGTTAATAGTAGTGTAAGATGAGATGAAAACGGATTCGTATTTGTTCTTAGAGGCTCTTGATGATGTAGAGACATTAACATTATTTGTTTGACAGATTTAAGTCACGTGCTCGTATTTTATTCACTCTTCAAGCGCTGCTGTACGATTGTTGTGCGTTCAATGCTGCACTGCAGTTGAGTTTCGTTCTTATGAATAATATTTGCAGTTTCATGACTAAACCAGTTTATACACCTTGAAATGAATGAATGGTCGATGTGCGGTAAGACCTTGACATAGTTTACTTTTATGCAACCAGCCTCAAGTGCTGCGGAAAAGGGTTTAATTTGATTCCCGTCTTCAAAACATATCCCGCAGCCTACGTTTGTAGTGACTTAGTTAATTTATCATTTTTACATCTCGCTCGCTGGTGGTGACGACTGGATACAACTTAATATGTTCATTTCACTCGGCCTTCAATGTAGAACAGCTAAGAAATGCACATGGTTAGATAACACGTAAAGATAACACTTTCTTCAAAATCGCAGAAATAGTATTTAGTTTCTTGGTGTGCTATCACTTCCCGTCTTTTGTGCTATGAAGATCACTTTAAACCACTGCCCAAATTCATATCAACCCGATAGCCTTTCACATCACCCTTTGACAGATCATGACTTCCACAAGAACGAGTCGCAGCCTGCGCGTGCCCACTCGGTGTACCCGGGAGCGTCGGGACGTCCGTCGTGCGGCGGCGAGGTCCACGAACCCTGACCTTGTCCTGGGATCGATCGCCAGGCCTGTTTGTGGGGTCACTACGGCTACGGCGCCCTGGCCACTGCCGTCGTGACGCAAGCACGGCGACCGCGAATCCGCCTTTAATTCGCGGTCGCCTCCCTCTTGCGCTATCCGTGTTTCTCTGCCCCTGGCTCTTCTTGGTCGACGTCGGCGATTGGACGAGGTTGGATCGAAAACGGCGATGATTGAGGGCAGCGTTACGTAACCTTTTGTGGTGCTCCCCGTGTGACCCTGGACGATCAGTATTGATGTGTGAGCCGCGTTCGATATGTGCACGCGCTCCGGGGTGCTGGCGCACCTGGTGTGTGTGGGGGGGGGGGATATGGAGGGTGAGGGAAAGGGCGCCGCCACCTTCTGAAAGTTGTGAGGGGGATGGGGGCTATCTGAAGTCGATTGTTTTCATAAAACGCCCATAGGCGTTATGTTCAAATCAGAAAATGTTTGTGTACGCATCCCCCCCCCGGTCCCCTGTTGGGCCGCTACAGGAAGGCATATGTCATTGTAGGACTGAGACGTAGTTTCTGCACGGTGGAGAAGCAATAAGTGGATGACACATGTGTTCGTCCGACAAAGGCAGTGCCTTGTGTACAGTACAAAAGCATATTTGTAAAAATTATAGCTAGCTGATGTTTCCTTGTTGCTCGAGTTAAATGACATATAGTTACATAACATTAGTTAAATGTTCATGTGATATTGCGTATATCTGGCACTCATTCCTGAATTATTACACTCTCTGAAAGGTCATTTGCCACCTTCATACTGCACATGCGCCGGTATTGCCAATAAATCATTTGTCATAGCCATTTAGATCAGGAAAACCTACTTGGTCTTCCATGAACCCTACAACATCAGCAGCTTAGGCATCGCGAACGATGCTCAAGAGGAAGATTATAAATTCAATTGCAGCACTTATACACCTGCTCGCTTCACCCGAAACAGTGTGTTTAGCCCTATTATCTGCAACGGGAGCAGTAACGATAGACTGTCTACCTTATTCTTGATCACCTCCGAGCAGATTTTTATTTAGTCTGAACCAGTTAGCTGACGCTTAAAATACGGCCATTGTATTCCAGTGGCGGCCCAGTGCAAAGCTCAGTCAGTCTGGTACCGCTGTCTGCAAACAACCTCATTCTTCACGTCATTGAGTCCACCTGTCTCTGAACTGGCTAGTTATTGGTGTTAGAGATTCTATCGACGTTGGGAAAACATGTCATCGTGACATCGCTTTAGGCTTGCTCAGTTAAGTCGATAGCAAGCTACTGCAGCTGTTGACGATGTTCCATGTATCGTGGTTACTTTATTACTCTAGATATGAGTCGCTTTGTTCGTTCAATGTATATGTGAATCGCCTGTTCCGTGTAATTTCCAACCAGTGAGCTACCGGCCAGGACAACTTGCCAATATACTCAAATTTCTGGCAGGTATTTTCCCTCTAAAATACTTCACCTGTTCTGGTCCCTCTGCTGCGGCGTCTGGCGTGTTCTGGTCCCGGCTGCACTCTAGGCACCTCGTCTGATCTCACCCCGCCCCCTGTTGTTTCAGAGCGGCACGCTGTACGTGAGCCGGGAGCAGGCGATCCTGCTGGAAAAGATGGAGCCTCGTCTTAGCACCTCCAGCGAGGACGACCAGCGAGCGAGCGAGGCCACGCTCACATTCGAGCAGGTGCGGCGGCTGGACGGTGTCCTCAACGAAGTCGTGCCCATCCACGGCCGGGGTAACTTCCCCACGCTGGAGGTGAAGCTGAAGGATCTGGTTCAGGTGGTGCGCACACGTCTGGAGGCGGACGGCGTCCACGTCAGCAGCGTTAGGCTTAACGGCGGTGCGGCCAGTCATATTCTCAACTCCGACGACAATCAGGTCTACAATGATCTGGATCTCATCTTCCTCGTGGATCTGCAGACGCCCAAGGATTACGATCGGGTGAAGAATGCCGTGCTACAGTCGTTGTTGGATTTCCTGCCGCATGGAGTTAGTAAGACCAGGATGAGCTCATGCAGTATGAAGGAAGGATACGTCCACAAAATGGTGAAGGTCAACGACACGGATCGGTGGTCGTTGATCTCGTTATCCAACAACGGCGGACGCAACGTCGAGCTCAAGTTTGTCGACTCCATGAAGCGCAAGTTTGAGTTCTCGGTGGACTCGTTCCAGATCCTGCTGGACTCAATCCTCCTGTTCTACCGGTGCGCCGAGCAGAAGCTGATTACGGAGAACTTCTACCCGACCGTGGTGGGCGTGAGCGTGTACGGAGACTTTCAGGAGGCGCTCTACCACCTCCATAAGAAACTCATCTCCACCCGCCGACCGGAGGAAATCCGCGGCGGCGGCCTTCTCAAGTACTGCAACCTCCTCGTCAAGGACTACAAGCCCGCCCACCCGGAGGGCATCAAAACCATGGAGCGCTACATGTGCTCCAGGTTCTTCATCGACTTCCCCGACGTCATGAGGCAGCGGAACAAGCTGGAGACGTACCTGTCGAACCACTTCGTCGGCATGGACGAGCCGCTCAAGTATGCCTACCTAATGGTGCTGCACAAGGTCGTGGGCGACTCGACCGTCTGTCTCATGAGCCACGAACGGCGGCAGACGCTCAGTCTGATCGAGGAGTACGCGTACGCCGTGTACCTCCAGCAGCAGCAGCGGATGATCCAAAAACACTACGACGCGCAGTTCCCGGGCGGCAGCGCGGTCATCCTGGCGCCCTTCTACCCGGCGCAGTCCTACCCCTGCACCTGCAGCTGGCTTAACTGTGCCTAACAGGAGACCAGGCCGTCGGCCGCCGCCGCCGCCGCCAACTCGCGACTCGGTGATATTATGTCGTGAGAGCGGTGCGAGGCTGTGGCCGACGGCTCCCCTTTCCCAACCTGTCCCCGAATCGCTCCCGTCCCCAGCCGACCCTTCTCAGACGCCACCCTCCGGCGCCGTCCCCACGCCCCTCCCGCCGCCGCCGCCGCCGCCGCCGCCGCCCCGGGCCTGCCTCAGCATCGCGTCGACCTCTACACAGTTGGAACTCTTCAACGCCGCCTTCGCCGCTGCCAACGTCGTCTCCGTCGACTACTCGACCGGCGACTCAGCAGCGAGCAAGCCGACTTCTCCGACCAGGCAAGTGGCGTTTAAGCTATTATCACTGTTCTGCTTTGTCTCCTGTATGTATCTCTGCGCCATGCCTGCACATGTCATCTTGATGCGGTGTTGCTGCGCTGGCCGCCAGTAGTTCTTTTCTCTCCCTCGCTCCGCCGTGTTTCTCCTTGCAGCCGGTGAGAGTAGTCTGTACCGTTTGGTGTCATTATAGGTTCTAATTGCTAGCAGACTATAATTGCGGAGAGATGCTGAATGCCCTCTGAGAAGAGCCCGATGGGCTCTGACCAGGGACTTTCGCAAGGTGCACCCCAGACACTGGCCAGTGGCCGGGGCAGGTAGACGTCAACAGTCGCTGGTTGACCGGCCAAGTCATGACATATTGCTGGTAAAAAAGTGTCTAGTTTTGAGATCACTATCAATTGTATAGCGTTTGGGTACTTAAGCAAAGCGCTATGAGAGGGAATTATCGTTGAGCAGGGACGATACGGGGACATCCAGCGATTTTTAAGCAGCTTTTTGTGGCACCAGTTATGAACATAGTAGAGCCCTCGACCCTGACCAGCATGTCAAAAGCGTAGGGATCCGACATATCCAAGATCCATATCAAGATACGAGCGAGTAATCAGTGTCGGACTGGTTCAGTTTTTGCTCGAAGATGCCCCGTGAATCCCTGTTTCCACCCGGTTTCTGGGTCAGCTGGACCCACAAATCAGGTCAGCAGCCGCATCTTCTTCCCAGCGTCACCAACTAGGACCGGTCGCGGTCACACCGAGGGACCGCACTCCTCCGCTCTGGTGACTTGGTGCGGATCAACACTGGCACACTGCCAGAACAGCTTTTACCAGCCAGATGTAAGCCGAAAACGGCTATTTTCGCGTCGGCGACAGCGGCTCAAGGCTTTCTGTCGCGTTCAAGGCGACTAGTGACACCTTGAATGCGGTAGGCTCGGACGGCCGCCCTGCCTCGGCCGGCGCGCTGCCGATACCTGGCTAATGCTTCGCATGCGCGCAAAGAAACGGGGTCACCGGGTCAGCGCAGGACGATCCAAGTGGACTGGACGCTATCTCGCCAACCTGGCTGTCTGTCTGGGTCATGCTCCTTCCGGGTTACGCTTAGTGTGATGGAGTGAGCCGGTGCAATTTTCCCTTCTCTCGATTTGTTTGATGTCTACGTTAGTCCGTTTTTCGAAGATCACTCAAACTGAGGAAATTCAGATTCCTTTTAAGCGGGCCATCAATAATGCTATTCACAGGATTGATTCAGCCTGGCAGATATTGGACGGGACGTTATCCCGGCAATCCCAGACGACTCGTGTCTCGACCGGCCACCGATCTGCGGATTATCTGGCCTCTGATTTCTCGGCTCTCGCCTAACCGGTACTGCACTACGTGCACGTGCTATGGGTTGCGACGTACCGCTAAATTGTCGCATGTTTCTGGCACGCGACCTTCGGCGACACACCGCGGAATGCGCCGTGCCGCGGCCCGCGTTTGCATTGTTGCATACAGGGTCGGTGATACAACGCCGCCTTGCAAGACCGCCGTGGGGCTTTCCACTTTCCAGTGCAGCGAGGCTGCCCTGAGCGAATGCAATGATCACGACTTGCGTAGGCGTTGATGACTTGCCTGGTCAGTGATCATGTTAACCACTGCCGTGAATTTGTCTGGCCTTGGTGATCGAGACCTCAGTCACCCGCAAGAGCACTCTTCGTTGTAGCAAGCATTGCAGCACTGAAGTTCATTGCAGCAAGCATTGCCGCCAAATCAGCATTGGCGTCAAATAGCCCTAGCAGTTGAGGCGCCCAAAATCCCGCTTCAGGTTGCGGGCATTTTGAACATTTCGACGCGTCTGCGATATCGAACCGCCTAGCTTTCATTGAACCTCTAATGGACGGTTGGGCGATGGAACGTCGCATTCGAGCGCCGCGCCCGCGGGCACGCGCTCACCTCGCCCAGAATGACGTCAGGGGTCAGGCGGTGTGTGCGCCGCTTAAAAAGCCATGCGCCGCCAGGGGTGGCGGCCAGGTGAAACCCGCCAGGTCACGTGACTGGCCGGCTACGGCCACTTTCCCGGCGGACCGTCCCGGCAGTCCATCCCGGCGTGGCCTCTGCGCGCGACCACGCACGGTGCGAGGCCCGGTGTAAGGCCCGGTGCGCGCCGTATAGTTTCACATTCTCTCGAGCCGTGGCGGCCGGCAGTGGCGGCGGCTGGGAACCCGTTGGACAGCGCCTGGCAACGTCTGGCAGCGCAGCACGTGTGCGCTGACGCCGCCGACGGGTCACGTGGTCTGGCTGACTCCGGGCCGCCGTCTGGTCTGGGGTGCCGCCAGCCACCGCCCACTGGCCCTCAGCCCAGCCCCCCAGCCACCAGCACTGCCCTCTGACAGTGGGTGGAGGTGGCTTCTGTTGTCTGAGGGCCCGCAGTGATGTGGGCAGGGCTGGACTAGAGCGAGGCTGGTGAGATCTTTCTCGGCACTGGAGTGGGTGGAGTTAGACGATCAGACTAGGACAGAAGAAGATTGTCGCACTAATATGCCGTACCACGGCATAGTGAGGTTGAGTGCGATCACGGCACTCGGGAAGATTGGGCCCAGGCGTCGCATCTTCGTATTTGGGTTTGTCATCATCTGTCTCCTCTTCCATAGCCCATTGGGTGTACTGACACCCTTTCCATTAAAGCTTTCGATGTGTCCGACTCTCCGACAACTGTGCTCATTCCCACACCGTGTAACGATCATATTTACCTTCGTAAATACCACCGCCATCGGCGTGCCGCCCGTTAGCTCTTCATCACAACTTATCTTTCTTTCTGAGCTACGGCCGCCGCCTGCGCTCTCCAACCCCATCTGCCTGCGCTCTCCAACCCCATCTGCAACTGCACAATCTGCATCTGTGATTAGTATAATGACGGGAGCAACGGCCGGTCCGGACGGAAACCACTAGGGTTGGATAATGGAGGGCAGAAACGGGCCTATGGCAGTGGTCCATCAGGCGAATCACGGGATGTGAACGTGCCGCCCCGGGGGCGAGGTTATGAGGTCTGGGAGAGACTCGGTGTGAGATGATTCATCTGGCGGGTGCAGGTTAGGAGGTGCAGGTTAGGTTAGGAGAAAAGATGTGGGTCACTAGCCCCAGAGCGATTATTTCAATTATGCTATTATGATCGGGAGATATTTGTTACCTATATGTACTAGAATATATCAAATGCAATGAATTTGCAAATGCAATGACGTGCAATGACGTTGACAGCAATGGCGATAAGGAGCAGAGGGGCGCCCGCCACGCCTCTGAAATTGGGGGGACGGGATCGACGGAAGCCGAGTGGTCGCCGTCAGCGAAAAGCTGTTGAGCGGGGGAGAGGTGGAGCGTCAACGGAAAGCTGTTAGTGGGAAAGGGGTGGGGTGGTGCGTCAGCCAACGAAAACTTGTTGAACGGGGTTACATTTAATGAGTACAACTTAACACGGATTTATAGTTTTTCGTCAGGCAAGAATGGGAAGACTTCCTCCATGGCGGAGCCCGGGGTTTGTTTTAGCATAGGATGTCCATTGTCCAGTCACCTATTCCACCTTCATCATAAACACTTGCATTTTCCAAACTCATATGTCCATTATAGGCACCATGCGTGTCGACTGACGCGGACATTGCTGTCAGACAGCGCCGATCGTCAGTGCTGTCCAGAACCCATGATACGGCAACAGGGCAGGGCCCAACTGTGAATACCTACCTACTCGTCTACCAGTGCCACTATCGCTAACGCTTCTTGCTGGGAGTCTAACTTGCCTTGCTGGGAGTCCGCCGCAGGATGACCATTGCCCTCCGACGAACCTGAGCCCAGAGTGATTCCAGAGTGTTTCATTAATGTCTGCTCTGCCAGCCCGTCCGGCTATTAACAGACCAGCTCGCCCTAGTTTCCAGTTCAACTGGTCAGTTTGTTGGGCTCTCAGAACCGTTGTAAGTGACTGGACGGCCTGTCAGACGTGGGAGGAGGCGCTTTATGGAAACACTCATTTTGGACCGATGTTCAGCGAATGACAAAACTGTCCTCAAGAGAAAAGGCATCGTATTTCGCTTCCGTTGTCTATTGGTGGATGTTTGATTCGAACAGGTTTAGCAGTAGAGAGGTTAATTAACAGGCAGATGATGAAATGGTTCGTCATGAAAGTACGTATTTCTGAGTTTCTGGGATCTGTTGTGTTGTTTAGTAGTGCATCACAAAGCGCAAATATTTTCCTGTTTTGCTCAATGATTCAGTGGTTTAGAGGTTCACTAGTTCATATGTCCTGAGGTTGACAAAGAAGCGCTTTGCCAGGCCTGCAAAGCACCGCTTCTGGCCGAAAGCTCCACCAATCGGTATTGATCTGCTTTTCAACGTTGCTCCGTGCCGGATATGGTCGAATGCATGGCTGCACCTAGATTACCTACCATTGTGTGGGTCGGTAAAATACCAGCCAGGTAAACCTAGTGCGACACCGACAAACACGCGTGTTGTGGTGAGCTGTTTGGCTTTTTGTCATTGTGGGGAAATTGATCGTTTTTGGAAACAGGTTGTTTGTGAAACGCTCCCTGTTGTTCCGGGATGCCTCGACCAGTTTTGGTGATTGTAGCCAGGTAAATATGTGCGCCACGCCGGTGTTGGCTGCTTTGCGTGCCGATTAAACCGCTGGTATTTTTCGGGAAGTGCAACCGACTGCGAGATGAAAGGAAAAAAATGCGGTAGCTGGTAGCTCCACCCGCCAGCGTGGAGTGCCGTGTACGTTTGGCCAAGTCCACCCTCGGAGCCCTCTTCGGACTGGTTTGGCCCGCCCTCGGGCCCTCTGCGTACCGATAAGCCCGCCCCAGGCCTCTCTTCGGACTGGTTTGGCCCGCCCTCAGGCCCTTTACGGACCGGTCCGGCAATGGGTGCTTCTGAGAAGTTCTCTCGGTCCAACAGACCACTGTTCAGAAATCCCACGCGCTCTCAGAACTGTCCAGCTCCTCGCGGGGACAGCAGTTGTCCTACCAGGAAAGCCGGATCTCTCCATCTGTCTGAGTCTGAGGTGCTGTACGCAGCCAATAAAAGACGCTGTCACGTTCGTTTCTGGTTCGTGAGTCGCCAATCCAATTCGCCGTTGCGTTTGTTTTGTGCAGAAGAGTCCGCGCACTTTGCTGAAAGGGTGTTACACAATACGCTGCGGACGTTTGGAGGAAAGGTGCTCAATTTTGAGTGGTCAGACGTGTCGCACCGGTTTTAAATGAGACCGGCATTTCTACGATGTGTGCTACCATTGTGATAGACTTATTACTATGTTGTGTGTCCAAGGTCACAGAGGATCCAACTCGACCGGTGTGCAGCGCCTCTCAAACTACCTTTGTCGGTCTGCAGTGCTTCTCCTTACTCGACAGCATCTTCATAGTTCAGTTGTGAAAATAGCTCGGGCTATTCGGTGGATATGCTGCCATCATTCGCTGATGACATTGCCGCCATTAAGGACATTACCGCTCCCGCCAGCTTTCGACAGCCCACACAATGGTATAAGCTTTGAATTCGGATCTCCATACCGACTAGAGCTGCAGAGTTCTGGTCCCAGCGTCCCAGCGCTGGGACCAGAGCTGGTCACGGCCGTGACTGAAGCTGGGACTGGCCAGGTCAGCGCCACAGGGTTAGCTTTGCAGCACCGTGATTAAAGCGGTGACTTGCCAGCTCATTCCGTGGCTGTGACTAGGCTGTGACTAAAATATTTAAGACTTTCTGCACATTGAATGCCGACTACGCCATCTCTGGTGCAACAGCGCAGTCGCGTCAAGCCGTCTGCTGCCAGCCATAAGTTGGTTGCTGAAGTTCTGACATCCTGAAGGCCTGACATGCTGTCAGGTCTGTCACATCAGTCTGAGCACCAGTCGGAGCCAGTCCCCATGGAAGCAACTAAGCTCGACAGCCTGTCATGTCAGTCATGTCGGTGCAGACCTGAGTCCTGACCTCGTCTCCTGAGTCCTGACCTCGTCTCCTGAGTCCTGACCTCGTCTCCTGAGTCCTGACCTCGTCTTCCTGAGTCCTGCTCGTCTCTGAGTCCCTGAACCTCGTTCTGAGTCTGACTGATTCCTGACCTCGTCTCCTGAGTCCTGACCTCGTCTCCTGAGTCCTGACCTCGTCTCCTGACTCCGCCCCCAACCTCGTCCCCTGACGAAGCTGGGAGGGAGGGGGTGTCACAACGATCCCTGCCCCACAACAGCTGGCGGCCGTCACACTCCATCAGGGCGGCACGTCACGTGACGAACATGTGACGGCTGTGACGGACGCTACGGCTGCGGCGCCGTATGCTGCGGCGCTCTGCTTGGTCTGATGATCTGCCTGCATAGTTTCACAGGTCAAGTGACCTGCCGCAGCCCGGTTTGTCAGTGCCGTATCTGCCGTTTCACAGGTCAAGGATGCGCAGCCCGGTTTGTCCAGTGGCCGTATCTGCCCGTTTCACAGGTCAAGTGACCTGCTGCAGTCTGGTTTGTCAGTGCCGTATCTGCCGTTTCACAGGTCAAGTGACCTGCCGCAGCCTGGTTTGTGCTGTCTGCCGGCGGAAAGGGCAACCTCCGACCTCCGCTGGCTCCAGCTTGTGTTACTTATGGGCCTGCTGTCAGCTGCCAGAGATACATGCTGTTACTGATATGAACAGTTACAGCGATAGCGAGTTTCCATTGCATTGTGTGATGGAGGAGGGACATGCTCGACGTGGAGGCCATTGCAAGGCAGACAGCAGACGGCAGCCAGCAACGACACCGTTGTTGCTCGTGACGTTTGTTTATGGTATTGAGGCTAATGCTCGCTGCGTTGCACATGTGCATATGTATGGGCAAATAGCTTTCACAAACTCGTTTCCGCATGGGATTAAAGGTCTGAATAGCATGTGAATCTGATCCGGTGGCCTCTGCCTCTGAATATCCTGTCCTTGTTTACCCTAATCAAGTTTCGATCCCTGTTTACCGCTCTGCGTACACGGAATAATTCCGTTAACCTAATCCCGTGATCTATGATATAGGCCAGCCGCCGACATATCGTCACCACCTCATCTTCGACTCTTATATGCGGGCGAGCCGGGGAGAAGTTCAGTTGCTACCCGCCCTCATCATCATCGGCATGTTTATTGAACATAAATGATGTAATCATTGGTATTAGACATCGGTATGAAACATGTTTATTTAGCAGTGCCTAATGAAGTAAGTCATCGGTTCAAACCATCACACCATCAAACCGGAGGAAGGAAGGACCACTTGGCAGACTGCCACCGGGAGGCAAGAACTCCGTGGCAAACTGTAGGCGGGCGGGACAATCTGTGCCGCAGGCTATCACAGCTGTGGTCCGAGAAAGCCAAACCCGCCGCAGGCAATGACCGGAAATACCTCCGTCTAAACGGGCAGCTTCCACCCCGCAGTGCACGTGTACTGTACGTCACTGCAGCGCAGTCGGCTTGTCCCTCCCTCTCCTGCTCCCAGTTTCTCCTACGACGCGCGTATTCCTGACTCGCGCTATTTTTGCCGCGCGCGCGTCCCGTTTTCTCCCGGCGCGCACCGAAGGCGACATCTTCTGACGACGTCCGGGGAGAGCCAGGAGGAGGGGGAGGCAGGAGGGGAGGGTTTCACCGATGGATCACGACGGGAGGCCCTCTTGGCGGGCCACGGTGGGCCTCTCGGCGCGAGGCAGACCAGACCGGACCCGCGCCGGCCCCCGCAGCAGCTGCTTGGTGTGGATTCATGTCAACACCCAACAGACCGGTTGGGTCTGGTTTGCTGTCTCGTGCGGCATGCCGCGAGGCACCCGTGTGGGTGCGATGATGATGATTGGTTTTTATGGGCGCGCCAACAACGAAGGCTATATCGCGCCCGTAACGCAGACTAACTAATTAGCAGAATGGGTATACAACCGATAGTCCAGAAGCAGCGATCCCGTGTGGGTGCTTCTGGCTTCTCACGCTATAGTGAGCGTGGTCCGGGGATACGTATGTCCGGGGATACGTTAGTGGGGTTTCTAGTCGTGGGTAGTTTAGAAGTTCGATGGGTTTTAGAATGAAGTGCGAGGTCAGTGGTGAGCAAGTAAGATCGATTGTTGGGTTGTGCGGTGGCGTTCGCAGCCACCAGCATGGCAACTAGGCTAGACGTGAAACGTCGCTATTGCAGTGACCTTGCCGTCTTCAAAATTCGATTGGATAAATGCAGAGAAGGGATTAGTTTATCGGTACTAGTGGGATTATACTTGTTTTGGGTAGGTGGAATGGGGTGGTTTAGGAGCGAGACTGGTGGAGGGGTGGGGGTATGGTATGTGCAACCTCGGATGGGCCCCACCGCCCCCAGAGGCTCTTCTGCTTGCATCTTTCGTTCGTGCTCTGTCCGTGCATTATTTCTTGTGGCCGCGTTCTCCGTTCGTGGCGCCGCCCTTAATATGCGAGTTCTCTCGTTCGTGGGTTGTCGTTTGGCGGTGTTGGTTGTTTGGTTTTTATCTTGGCAAGTAATCGTTTAAATTTTGCCTGCTGTATGACTTGTCATCAGTTATGACTAGGTGATCCTGATAGCTGACTATGATAGTGATCTACCCGTCACTGTTATATACATAGATGCCCCCCCGTTCCTATTTCATCACAAGCAAGTCAGCAGTTCGCATTCTGAGGTGACGGCTATACAAATATCATTCAGTCCAGGTTTTTGAACTGCAAAATTGCAGCCGAGTTGTACGAGCCTCTTTCTCTACCATCCCACCATAACTGGTCAGCATCGTGCACAGGATCTAGTTTACGATTCAGCCTCCTCACAACTTACCCGGTCCCTTCCCAGCTCTCACGACGCCGTCTTAAAACCAGCCTAGCCACGCTGGGGCCACCTGCACCCCCTCAGTACGACCTTGAGTGGTGGTGGGGGAGGGGGGGGGCGTCACAAGGTCGCGGCAGGAGGATACGCCCAACGACTGCCAACGGGCCCCTGGGACCCAGCGCCGCCCGGACGTTCTTTCGGTGAAACTGTGTGTATCGTGTATTGCTAGTGGAAACGCGACTGATATGTCCAAAAAGCTTTACTTCAGAGTTGATTACTATAGCCTGGCATCTTCCATAAAGTGATGATTTAATGCAGATGTGCTTAACACGCCGAAGGTCTTCGTGTGACTGTTTAGAATACTAGCATTAACTACAAATACACAATTTTGACAATTGACACACGAATGCAAGTTATTTCCTGTGTATACATTTATTGATCTATGCTTATGTCTCCAGCTGTGGTTATGTTTATTTTAATGTTGATATACATTCAAGCCACTCAACGCTAAAGCTCGCCCTTGTTCTCGCTGGAGCCGACTCAAACACGGGCTCAATACAAGCGGAACGAATGCACATTAGCTGCGCCCTGAAAGACACCAATCCCCGAGCCGCTGCGTTTCACAGCTGACTAGCGTTGCCCGGCTCGGATTCATCGGTGGATCACATTCCGGCTGAAAGGAACTTCCCTCGGTGGCCCGCTGGATAACCTGTGCTCTCTTTCTCCTCCGGGAGGTACTGTCTTTCTCTCTTTCCACGGCACACCGCCAGCCGCCTGATGAGTTGTCGGCCGTCTTGGTCGCCTCTAGTGTAACCAAAGTGAATGGTGGTTATGAAGGGCTATCGGCTATCCAGCATCCACTATCCGTGGTACCCCAAAAATCCCGACGTCGACGAGGATCGAACCCACGACCTTTCCGTGATTAATCTCCCTGCAGTCTCCACCTGTCGAATGCAGACCTGCCTGCCGGCGGCAGCGGGGGCGTAGCTTCCCCAGGCTTTGTCCAGTGTCACAGCGTCCCGGCTGAGTCCCGGTGCGGGCCCGCGGGCTATTTTCGGTCGACTTACTCTGGGGAGACTGGTCGCCGACCAACCGGCGGCGTCGGCGGCCGTTTCGGCCAGCGTCGGTGCTAAATATGGCGCAGCGGCGCGCAGAAACTGCCGCTATGTCGCCACACCGGAACTCGGCCGGGCGGGGCGGGGGCGGTTTCTCCGTCTGGCGGCGGCGGCGGCGACGGTGTCCGCATATGGCAGCATATGGCGGCGTATGGCAGATTCACCGGCGTCTGCGGCTGGACAGAGGGCCTCTCGCCGTCGCTAACCGGCTGGGGGGAGGGGGGGTGCTGGTGGTGTCGCTGCAGGGTGGACGAGATCTGGTGACATCATCGTGTTGATTGAGCCGCTGTCTGACGCCGTCTGGAGAAAGATTAGAACTCTTGGAGCTGTCTGGAGTGGGAGTTTCGTCGAATTATGGAGCATCGTCGCTGGTTTCCATAATCGTAGACACCTGCGCTCACATAAAAGATCATACAGGAGATTATAGTTGTTTCCTTGTAACGCTATTATACCTAATACTGTTATCATTATCTTCTGCGAATTGTTGGTTTCCTTGACATTCAGACTTTTTACCTTTAATCGTATTTATGAAGGGCTTATTTCTCATATTTGACACCGAAATGGCTTTCACTTGTACGTTGTGAACCCTGCATTATGCCAACAATAGGCTAGATCCCCCTTCGTCACTCCCCCTCTCCTTCCACCTCCTCACCATCATCGGATTACAACCGCACGCCCACTTGACCGTGATCTGTACTTAATTATCGCTCGTTGTGCCTCCTCTACAGAGATCAAACTGTGCAAGGAGGCCGTGCATGGAGGATTTCGACCGTCAGGGTGTGTCACCTCCCCAGCTCCTCCGTTTACCCGTTGACCTCGGGACACCAACGGGTTCAACTTTCTCCGTGTTACTCACCAAACGAGAACTAAGACTCTACCCTCTTTGTTTGCAAGTTTATGACTACTGATACATTCGACATTTTACGTCGTACCAACCCGTTCATCTCGTCTTCTATTTTTTTCCTCGCCTCGTATTCTCTTGTGTCGTAAATGTATCACAAGTACACTGATATAAGTGACTCATGAAAAGAAGAAGATTTTCATATTTTTCATGTTTGTCAGATGGATGTTATCTGTCCTCTGTCCAATACTACATGCTGGGCAATGTGGTTTATGCCTGTGTCGTCTAACGGGACTAGCGTTCAACAAGTGTGATGGATCGCGACCGTCTGGCCACGAGGACTCATTGACCCTAAATCCTATCATTTATGACCCAACATATGGTACCAGTCCATGCACTCTGTACATGGGAAGGCACGTCCAGCAATGTAATCAGATCAAGCTCAGTGAACGTACAGTTCTGTTTTGTTTGGATAATGTGCCTTGGTGTCGAGTTTCTTAACTTTTATTGTACTGTGATGGAAAGCATACGCATGGTTTCTTGTCTTCCGATTAATTATTGTCATTCGCTTTTTTGATGTTTCCACAGTTGGTTCTAATCAGAAATCCATTCCTTTTTTTTATCTATCGCAATTCCAATTTCCTCTAATCAATACAATGAACCTGTAAAAATAATTCTGACACTCTTCTGTCTCCGATCTGGTGAAATCGACCACCTGGCACAGCTCATCCTTTCGGTCCCCCGACGACCTTTTCCGTCACTCCACCATCTAACTTCCCAGTTGCAACCGGCTCCGAACCCCTTTAGACGCACTACTCTACTTAAAAGACAACGCACTCACCACCACAACATCCGTACGCATATCCCCTGTCCACACTAGACGTCTGACCTCTCCAAGGCAGTTCCTCAGGCAGCGTGACATACCCGACATATTCGACCGTATGCACTTTGCACGTGTCTTGCTAAGAACTCCACGTTCACGTGCTACCAACTTATTGACAAACCTGAAGCTATTCTGACTGCACTGCATATGTCTGACTCTAACCGCGCTTTACTGTCAAGACTAGTGCAAGCTGAAAGGCCCCGTGGTTCCTGGCCCCGCTGTCTTATGCTAGCTCACAGGACACCCAAGCTCTGTCGTCATCCACAGACATGTTTTACACTCCACGTATGACCGGCCTACCTGGACCTTTCAGAGTGACGCTCTGTTCAACTCCCCCCCACCTTTTCACCCGCGAGGACTGTCGCTCTGCCACTGGACTGTCTCGAATCTCGACATTTTCCGGTTCATCAGCTGTTTCTGAACTTTGACTTCTGAACCGGCTTGTTTTCTACGGGATCCTAACCAAAGTCCACTCGCTCCCTCGGCTTTCACACTGATCAATTCAGCTATTTCCATACCTAAACCAACCGCGTTACCATATCTCCCTCATTTCTCCTCCCCTCCTCATCCTACCTCGATACCCGCACCCTCCACCAAACCGAATTCTGCCACGACCGTATGTGTCCTGGCACTCACCAATCGCGTTAGCGACTTGTTGTAACGACGAAGCCCTCCTCCCTTCTCCTATCTCCGATCAACAAGCCAACCCCACTCAGCCCCCCGACATCGCCTCTGTCTCCACTCTGTCTCAGTTCTGGACCCAGATCCCGACTCTTGGTCTCCATCTCGTGTTTATCCCGACAGATGGTTTGATCCGCAGCAACAGGATACTCTTCCAAGTCCATTTGTATGTTGTGTTCGATGTTCTATTTCCGTGAGTCCCCCTCCACACATGCCACTCGTAGTTCAGCTCGTCGTGTGTCTGTACTCCTTGTAAGGTGAACTCTGACTCCCCTCTGCATACTACGTGTTTACGCGCCTACCCTCAATACAAGGTCGCTATCCACTAGCGGGTCATGAATCAGCCCAGTCCTCGAATGATGAATGGATTTCTATTCAACCACTCATGTATGTCGCCCATGAGGTGCCCGTACCGATTCATGTCAACCACAGCTGGCACTGACATACAATCAAGTGCGAGTGTTTAATTTATATTGCAGAGTGAAGAACTATACATGTAACTGTATTGGTGTCTTACTGCTGGATCTGGTCTCGTCTGCTAAAGGTTCATCCCATATCATGCTAGTTTCAGCAGTCTTATGTACTGTTTTACGTGCTAAAAGATGGAGTGAACCTTGTGATGCATTTGTGTACGTCGTGTTTCCCCCTCCACCACCTGTTCTTCAATCTTCTATTTCTAGTACACAATGAAGCTAACCGACTTCTCTCTCTGTTACAGATCGTGACGTGCATCCGTGACGTCATGACCGGTCAGATGTCGAAACGACACTCCACGATCTCCTCCCCTCCCCGTCCGTTCGTTAGAAGTTCGTCGATGTCGTCTAGTTTCCCTGTCGTCATTCTCGTAAGCTTACATCTCCTCTAAGCAGACCCTTCATCCCTCTCCACCTTCCGACTCTCGTGTACTCTCCACTGTCTCAGCCTCGCTCTCATCTCATCTCACCTTCACTCTGCGAGCCTTGCACTTTCTCAGCTGCACACTCAGCCCTCACTCCTGCGACCTTCATGTTCTCAGCTTCGACTGTCTGCACCTTCGACTCTCACATTGCTACTGTTCGATCCTTCCTCTCAGGCCTTCGACTGTCCACATTTCGACTGGTCTCTCTTTTCGAACTCCATAGGATCTACGCAGACCTGCGAATTCCCTTAACCTGTGAGCCCCCATAAATTTCTGAACCTGCGGAATTATGCTAACTCTCCGCTTCCGGAAGACAGCGAATCGATCCGCAGGATACTTCTTTTTCCGTATTGTTGAAGTCCGTCCCGTCGACCAGACCAGTGTTCTCTTGACGACGACTACCGTGTACGAACCGCTTCCCGCTCTTGACACTCCCGCTCGTGGACAGGTGGACAGCTGGGTGCTCGGGGTGACAGGTTCCCGGGCTCGGGTGACAGGCTGGTGCTCTCTTCACTATTATCATCTCTCGAACGTCCGCAGATCCCGTCCTTTGGTGCCGGTGTTCTCGTTTGATCCCTGGTCATCTACGCACACGCATCCCTCTGCGCTAAAACAAACATATCGATTTCCATCCCGCATCACATCCTTTGTATCGCAAAGTTCTGCTTAGTCTCAATATCACTCCTCTCTGCTGGTCGTCCGCCCGATTCCTACTCTGTTGTTTTTAATTGGCGCTAGCTAGTGGCCCCATGACCTTGACGGTAACCTAACACCCGAGGTGGCGTCTTCCACGTGGCCTGGGCTGCCACCGGCCGCCGGCCCAGTCGGTCGTCTGGGCATTGTCCTGCGTACCATATGTGTATGTATGTGTGTTTGTGTCCATGTGCGTGTGTGTGGGTGCGTGTTCGGGGTAGGTGACGGCGTGTGCGTTCTCCCGAGAGGATTGTCCTGCAATTGCTGGTCTTTCACGCGTGTACCACAAGTCAGAGCAGTGCGCGTAGGTTCATACAGAATAGTCGGTGAAATTTCCGCCCGGGATTGCTGGGTGCCGGTGGCTGTTGGTGTGCTGGAACGCTGCCGTGCAAAGACAAAAATGATTGCGAAGATTCTTTTAGAATGGGACGTGGCTTTTTTTGCTTTGCGCGACAACTGTACTGGCTGCCCGGTGGGCACCCAGCAGACGTCATTAGAATAATGCTGATACTGGTCATGCACTGGCATTGCCCTGGCAATCGCAATGTCACTCAGATGCATCGCAACGGCACTCCGATGCTGATCCCGGCGACCGGTTCGACTTGGAAATTTTCCGTCATGTTTGATTTGTTCGCCGCCCCTGGTGGGCTCAAGGCATTCCTCTCACATTTGCGGCGCCACGTGGTCTGACGTTGCCACGTGGCTCGGCGTCGACCCGAACTGGCACCGCTGTTGTCTCTGGGTCAACGAAAGCGGTGTCGATCGTTCTTCCCAAGTCTTATGTAGAGCATTCCGCCAGAAGTTGTCCAGGGTGAAATCGGCAACACGTTGGGGTAAATCGTCGTGGAGTTCGATTCTTGCTGTGGAAGGCATCGCGCGCAAGCCACTATAACCCGAATAATTCGGGTGTGAGGTTCTCAGATGCTGAAGGATCTGTTTGATCATATCAGATGAAAAGCGCATGCGATGTTCTTCAGAGCAAGAGTTGAACTTCCCCTGAAACGTTGCATAATACTTGTCATTGGTTGTGTCACTGCAGTTATCTGCCGGAAGTGAGCGATGCACACAGCGTCAAACCCCAGTCGGATTCGACTCGGTTGTTTGAAGCGCACGTGCGCGCGTGGCGGTGTTTTTAATATGGGCGGCGTATCCGGTGCAGCGCGCACTTCCGTGGCCCTGCGGGGAGGGTAGAGGAGCTGGTGTTCTAACAGGGGGTCAGTCGCAGCGACCGGGTGTCTGGGCTGGGCAGAGGGGACAGTCTGGCTAGTCGGACGGCTGGGGCAGAGTCTGGAGCCTGGAGACAGCGTTACAGTGGTCGCGATGGGTGGTCGTGCCGTCCGCCGCCTCTGTCTCTCTCTCTCTCGTCTGCCGATGATCTCTGCGTCCCGCGGGCGGCGACCGCTCGATGTTGAGCAGGGGTCAGTGAGAGACTCGGCGCAGGTCAAGGTCACGAGGTCAGGTGATGCCCGGCGCTCCGGGCGGTGTCCGAGACGAGATCCCATACCAGTGCATCAATGATGTGGTGGAGAGGTTGCACCGACGGTCATGTGGCGACTCGTGGCGACTCGTCGCGTCTGAACGTGGCACGTGCAGTACTCCAGTGGGAAGTCCGCCCCGTGTCCTGCCCATGAGCACGTGGCACGTGCGACGTGCGGTGGTCACAGACCACCCCCACTCCTTCCGGGCGCGGTATGCGCATGCGCAAATGCCGCCATATAATAGATATGTGTAGGGATGTGGTGTCTCATGCCGGTTTACCAAGTGTGCAGGTCGTACCATACCACGCCGGCAAAATGAAGTATTTTGCCTTAGTATGACAATCACGTCATTCGCCGAGATATGTACAAAGGTTAGGGCTGGTCTCTCAGGAGATTAGGGCTGGTCTCTCAGGAGATAAGGGCTGGTCTCTCAGGATAGACAAGAAAATCACTTAAAAATTATTGTGTGACTATGTCGCCGCGTCGGGGAGTCCCCTCGAGGGGAGTACCCTTGACGCGTCGACGCTTGTCCAGTGTGTGCGTGTGCGCTGTTTGAGAAGCTGTATAGTTTTCCTGACATGTCGAATATTCTTTGTGAAATGAAAAAATAATAAAAATGACAACGTTTCGCTGTGTTTTGACGATGGTGATACACGGTATGGCGAGTTGAAGCGAGAGGGAAGTGTTAGATAATACAGCGTTGAAGTTACCCGATATGGTGCAGTTGCAGCAATTTCTCGGTGATAGTGTTAATATGTATTAGGGTTGAAATAAAACCAGTGGAATGCACAAGAGATGCAGAGCATTATTATCAACTCGGCTCATTCAGCTCAGCTCAGTGCTTGGCAGCCGCAGCTGTAGGACAGCTCTGGATCCAGGAAGCCAGTGGCCGTATTTAAAAATCCGCCAAAGGGGGGGGGCAAGCCTCAAGGGGGCGCCAAAACCACTTCATGAGGGTGCCGTCAGCGAAAAAAAAATGCTGGACGGGGGGGGTAGGTCTCGATAAATTCCGAGGGCGCCTATGATTTTAACCAATTTGGTACTTGTCCCTTCAAATCCTTTAAAAGGCGCTCCTCCGATTTTCTAACTCTGAAGGCCGCCCCTCCCAAATATCTCTGAAAGCGCCCTACGATACATCTCCGAGGGCGCCCTCTCAAATAGCTCGAGAGACACTCTGTGAGACCGGAGGCGCCCCCGCCTCACACTCAGCGAACAACGCCCTTGGAGGTATTTAGGGTATTAGAAGGAGCGCCATCGCGCCTCGGATATTTATGTATCTGAGGGTGACTTTTTTGGACTATGTGAGAAGGCGCCTTCAGAGGTGAATCGCATATTAGGGCCTTGGAGGTATGTGGGAAGGCGTTTTTCAAGAGATGTATGCGGGAGGGCGCCTCATACGTCCTTCTCGTATATGTATCCGGAGAACACGCACCGTACGTGTATACGAGAACGCTTTGAAAGGTATGTGGGAGTTGGCGCCATCGGAGACGTTTTATAAGTCATCGAGGGCGTCCTTTGGAGCCTGGCAGAGTGTATAATCTTTGGAGAGCGTTTTCAAAGGTGCATGGTGCGCTTTGGGAGGTAATGTAGAGGGCGCCTTCCATGTTAGTATCGGATGGCACCTTGGGATGTGTATGGGAGGGCGCCTTTGGAGATATGTTTGAGGGCGCCTTCAGAAGTTTATCAAATGGCGCCTGTGAAAGCATGTTGGAAAGCGTAAGAGGTGTATTAAAGGTCGCCTTTGGAGCTATGTGGGAGGGCACCTCTGAAAGCATTTGGGGAGGGCGCTTTGAAGGAATATGGGGGGCACCTCAGGTGTACCGGAGCAGCGCACTCAAATTCAGTGAAACGCGCTTCATATTCGCGGAGCGCGACCTCCATTCAGCGATGGGCGCCTTCCGGCGCCCTTTTACTGAAATGTGAGGCGCATTTCATGAACCGAAGGCGCCTTGGCGCCTTCAGTGGCATGAGGGCGCCTTCGTCCCATGAGGGCGCCTTCGGCGCCCAAGGGGGGGCCATGGTGCGGTGACCCCCCCGTAAATACGCCCCTGCCAGGAGCAGCAGCGAAGACGAGCTGGAACGAGCTGGCAGGGGCGCCNCTTCAGTTCATGAGGGCGCCTTCGGTCCATGAGGGCGCCTTCAGCGCCCAAGGGGGAGGCCATGGTGTGGTGACCCCCCCTAAATACGCCCCTGTGCAGGAGCCACGCGCAGAGCCACGCCCGGCGTCCCACGAAAGGATGCACACCGCACGGGCTATGTCTCTGCCGACAGGTTCAGACACTTTTGTGCCCGACTGAAGTCGCCCGGCTGTGTGAGAGCCAGCACTGCACTTCCGGCCCGATCTGGGGTTGGCGGCTTTAAAAGCACAGCGTATCACGAACTGAGCCACCATTGCTGGCTGGACTTAGCAGGTGACAAAGGATCAAATATGGTCGGAGCAGATGCACCGCTCGCGCTGGCTCAGCTGAGAGGTGTGCAGAATTGGCAGCTCCATCTCTTATCTTGGTACAATGTATTTCCGTGTGAGAGTGTGCGTCTGCAAATTAATGGTGGGGTGTGGGGTGTGGGGGTGTGTGTGTGTGCGTGTGTGTGTGTGGGGGGGGTAAAGACAAGGGCGCCATCACCTTCTGAAAGTTGGGGACACGGATGGACTTTGAAGTCGATTATTTCCTGCAACGCCCACAGGCGTAATGTTAAAATCCGAAAATGTTTAGGGGGACACGTACCTCGTTCTAGCAGCTGAAAGCGAAGAAGAAAGTACTTTCTTATTTGATAAGCTCATTCCCTCAAGTACAGCGGTGACTGAAATTATTATTAAAGGTGGCAGCACCTTCGATAGCAATATTTTTTGTATGAAAGGTAAATCTTCCGCGCCTCACGAATTCGAGTTTTTATGAAAAATATGTATAAGGTTGAGGTTTTTAGGTGCTAGCGCCACTGGCGGATCCAGAACGTGGGCATGGGGGGCTAAATTTCAAAAAGCTTCATCAAATTTGAAAAACTCATCGGATTTGGCTTCCTTGTACCTTACTGAACGGTTTAATACAAATATGCCTTAGTAAAAGTTTATTAGATTTCCCTCTACAGCTTGAAAAAATATGTCAAATTTTTGCCGATTTCAGGCGATATGTGGGGGGGCTAAAGCCCCTGCGCCCCTTTTTCTGGATCCGCTAGTGGCTAAGCGCCATGCAAATTTATTTGTGACTTGAATTTGTGACTGACGACCACACCCTAATATACATGTCATATATAAATAATATATATATATATATATATATATATATATATATAGGGGCGTGGGAAGTACTTTCAAGTTGGGGGGGGGGGCGAACTTTTTGGCGGACCTGAGGTAGCAAAATGATAGCTAAAAAAACGATATGTCGCTGTGGTCCCCACCCGTTATATCGGCAACAGGATTTATCGCCATATATCGCCACCCGTTCACTCGATAGGTATATCGGTATCTATCCCCGATATATCGCCATCCGTTCCTGATACGTCAATGCCGGTGACCGCCTTGATCCGGAATTTTGTTGGTGACCACTTTTCCTTTTTCGACGACGACCGCTCTTTCTCCGCTGAACGTCAGGGGAGCAGAGTCGACATCATACATATATAATGAAGCGTTTTGCTATTAAAAAACGTGACCTTCCCCCATGCCAAAAAGTCTGAATGTATTTACTCTGTGGCGCCTAGTAATATTTCATGAATAGTAGCATTTATCTCCAAAAAGTATTACAACATTGTGACCATGAGTATTTTATCTACCGTGATTGTGACCAATAAATAGCTCTATCAACGTTACGACGAAGAAACATCTCTTATGCCAGGTGTGTGCTGTATTTAGCAGTGTGTGGATGCTACGATGGTCAAATGTGCGATGCCACTGTTAAGATGGAAAGATTCAAAACCAGTTCCAAATTCAATGCAGTTTAATTTTCTTTATTTGAATTTTTGATTGAAACTGCACCTTTGTTCTACAAAACGTAAGCAAATTTTCGTTTAGACAATTGCGTTGCTCTAATTCAGAGTTAAAAGATCATGGTAAAAGACAGGGGAAAGCCGACACCTTACCTTTAAAGAATTTTTGGGGGGCGTCGCCCCTACAGGTCCAAAGTTGGGGGGGGGGGGCGAGTTGCCCTACACTGCCCCCACGGTTTCCACGTCCCTGAAGCTGACTTCCTGAGCGTTTCATCGCGCACTGTTCGGCAGCAAAGCGTTTGCATCAACGACTTGGCTGTGGATTACGCAGCGTTATGCCGATGCCGAGATGCCAATTCACAAACTCTCTCTGTTCCGAGGATTAAAGTTCGCGTCGCATCGTGCACCACAACATGTTGTGCACAATAGTCAAAGTCGCGCCATTTCACGTGGGCAATCTGCAGGAAGCCAATTTAAATATTGATTCATCAATATTTAGATTGTGACATCAAAATGGGCGGAGCAATGCACTTAAAAGGAGCTCTAATCAAAATTTAGATTAACTTTCTGACATGTACTATTGGTTCCAAAATAAGCGTCCCGCTGGGTTGGCCGGCACAGCAGTTTAAGGGAATATACCGCCTTGGGAAAAGCATTTGGAATGATGGAAATGAATGCCCAGATGAGTGGCACTCATCTCCATCATTCCAAATACTTTTCCTAATGCGGTATATTCCCTTTAACTGCTGTGCCATCCAACCCAGCGGGACGCTTATTTTGGAACCAATGGTACACCTTCAAACACTTCATCACGGTTCAAAAAGTGCCCATCACGGCGAATTTTCTTCCCCCAGCGAAAGAGCAAGTACATTTTCATCTGATTAGAGTATTTCAGAGTAAACAAGCGTACATTTTGTCAAATATGGCTTGAAATAAAAAATACCTGACCATTGAAGTCGCTTTGTGTATGCCTTTTTTAATATTAACAGAAAATGTTTCTTTATTTTGCTGTTTATTTTGCCAAATAAGATTTTGATGTGCTTCTTTTATGCCCAAACAATATTTCATAGAAAATACATATTTATTTTCATATTTTTTCGTAATCCAAATTTTGATTAAACAGCTGATGAAATAATCTAAAATTAGACTGGTCCACAGCTAGTGCATCACCAGGGCAGTGCTTATAATATATATTTTGATTATGTTGTTCCCATGATTAACAACCATTAACAAAATTCCCAGAGTTGTTTCAGTGGATTAAGGGTAGCTTGACATGTTTTCTGTCATTTTTGAAACTGTGGAGAACTTTGGTTCCTCCTGAACCGCCATACAGCAAATTCAGTGAGGGGCTGCAAGCATGCCACAATATGGTCATAAATAATATAAATTTTAATTGATCAATATTTAGATTACCTCCCTGCAGTTTGCCCAACTGATTTCTGTCCATACTTAGCTTTCATATCCCATAAACATTTACTTTTCCCTCACTTTTTTACTTTATTACTCTCTTTTTGCCGTCGAAAGTATGTGGAAAGTATGTGCTTCTAATACAAAGAAGAGTGATCGTGTAAAAAGTTGGGGGCGTCGCCCCCCAGCTCCAAAGTTGGGGGGCGAGTTGCCCCCTCTGCCCCCCCGGTTCCCGTCCTGTATATGTATATATCTATATATATATATATATATATATATATATATATACCAATTATATCTAGATAACAGGAAGTCCTCCTGTTATCTATGATTATATATACTATTTATATATTATATACTATATCTATATATATTATATATATATTATATATATTATATATATATATTATATATATATATAATATATATAGGCAATGATCATTGCTCATGAATAAATACCCAAGTGTTTTAATCACAGACAATCTGTTGTACGTTTGGTTGCATTTAAATCTAAATCGTGGCTTTGGTTCCGAATATCAGACAAACCAGTGGCCTTCAGAATGGGCGCAATCAGCAGCTCAGTTCTCCCGAACCCTGCGGCGCCGCTTTCCTCGGACCCCACCCCCCTATGTATGTAAACAGGCGTCCCGCCCTGTTTCCCAAGCGGCGCCCGGATGTCGTGAGAACCTGTCACCGGGCCGCGTCAGGCTGCAGAGGTGCAGGGGTCGCCACGGTGGTGACCGGTGGCATATCTGGTGCCGCTGCCGTCCTCAGCGGTCCTGCTGCCGGCCGTCTGTGTCCGCCCGCCGTCCGAGGCCCGCCTGCTCCAGCGCACCACCCGCCTGCTCCAGCACACCACCCGCCTGCTCCAGCCCGCCGCCCGCCATGTGGCTCCTGCGCGTGGCGTTGGTGGCCGCCGTTGCCGCCGCCGCCACCGCCGTCTGCCCGTCACCTGACTGGTCACCGCTCTTCAGGCAAGTGTTACCTGGCCTCTCCGTCAGACTTCACGATGCGTGGACGTCGTACCAGCCGCCTGTGACGGTCTCTACCCCGGCGCCCGGATGGTGTCCATCCATGAGGTGACTGTGCACGCCTTTCGTCACCGAGAGACTGCTCAACTACGAGGGAGGCTGGATAGGCCTCGACTGTCGGACCATGTCCTGGCAAGATGGGCTCTCCGTATGACTTTGGGGGGATGTGGGAAAACCACGAGGAGTTTCGGGGAAACTGTACCCATAATCACTACGGTGGCGAGGAGGAGGATTGGTCTCCTCCCTGGAGCTTGGACCTGCACCTCATGTGATCAATATGTTAGAATCGTCTGCGAGACGGATGAACTCTAGCTGGGCTCCTCTGGCTGGCTTATGACCATCAGCAAAAAACTGCAACACAGTTGTTTCTACCGAGCTGGCAAAGTTTGTTCGACAAAGTTCATGCATGGGTGTCGTGAACAGCCAAATGGTATAAATTCACATCACAATGTAAATGTGTCAGACATGGTGTGATTGGCACCGGTACCGCAAAAAGTATCTATAACTTTGCTGAGCTGCTGGCAATAAAGTATCGAGACAAACAATGCTCTGCTCTTTATCGAAAAATGCGTTCACGGACGAGAGACATTTGTGGCGGCAACTAATGAAGGCTTCACTTCGCATTGTTCTCATGCTTTGAGGAACGTGATGTCAGAGGAACAAGTTTGTGTTTCTATATGTTAGGAACTTAACCCGCGACCCACTGCACTGGGGGTGTTGTTGTTTGAACACCCCCCTCATGTTTG